>JAJMLR010000048.1:0-60729 GCA_030569745.1 Petasospora bimundalis | reverse complement strand
CACAAGGGTACAGACGAATGGGACCACGTTAGCTCTTCCCACCCGTTGCTGGTTAGTAGGGGACATTTTTTGACACAAAATTATATGAGACAATTTCCGGGTGTGGATGTCCTGGGAACTGGGCCGAATGTTAACCGCAGCAAGAGTTCGCACTGAAGTCCCCCCCCAAAATGACACAATAGAAAGGGGACCATCCATAAAACGCACCTAGAAGTGAACTAACAAATTAGTAGCAAACCAAGCTTACAGCTCCATAACTCCGGGCATTTGTCCAATTGTCTATGGGCTGCGGAAGCGGTAGGACGATAAGAACTGTTGCTTCCGTTGCTGCTGCTGAAGTTGGTCAATGGTCAATGGCGCGATAGAGATCGAAAAATGGGATCGGTGTTAGAAGTGTGGGCCGATTAGCTGTGTGTCTTAGTAGTGCCATATTGATGTACGATGTAATCGTTATTTTCGAAAAAGGACAGGGGAAAAGGGGGGGGGGTAGCTGCGGTGATATGGGCCAACAATACTTAGATTATGGTTTTACGATCTTTCATCTAATGGACAAATGCTCAAATAACAAATAGATTAGCAGAGAGCAACAATTGTTATCTGAGACATTTGAGCAATTGCCGTTCTAGCGGTTCAGGTCCAAAACTTTGGCCGAGTGCTGAGATGAGAGAGAATAGTTTTATAATTCCATATTTACGAACTTAAGGACATAATCTTTATATCAGGAACGAAGACAGATCTTTGTACATTAATTGGGTATATATGACAAGCGTAAATATGATCTATAAGTTTGTATGTTGGCTTTTTTTAGTCCCAATAGAATGTGATAGAGTCAGGGGTACCATCAGCTATACCACATGCATCTGCGTATGTTTCACCATTTAGTTTATCTTGAATAAACTCTTCAAAATCATCTAAAGAAGCAGAGAATCCAGGACCCGTTGATATCTCTGAGATTGGTAAAACTGCGTCGTTATGAATTATGCGGATAAAATCACCCTCCTGGTTACCCGAGCATGTCAACTTCTCCATAACAAGTCTTGAACCCATCGGATTAATGTTTGAAACCTTCCATAATGATTCAAAGTTTTGATAATCAACGGGCATATCACTGTCAAATAATCCTAAAAGTGATACAATGAAGAAAATATCAGTGTCATGTGCGAAGTTCATCGTTAAGTTTCTATCATCATTCTTCATCATGTCAATCATGGCATTGACATAGACTGATCCAATGGCAGTTGACAAGTTATAACCTGGACCTTTGGTGTAATAGTAACCAACATCATTGTAATAAGCACGGGCAATCAATTCATCATTTGTGAACAATTCACATATCTCCGATCTACCACCAACGTTCAATCCAAATCCACAATAATCAAATAGTCCAGAGACTTCAGATGTTGTGAGGTTAATACCAGGTGTTCCCTCATTTAATCTTGTTGCAGTGGCGTTAAGATAAGCAGTCGATAGGGAATCCACTAGTTCATTGTTTGTGGTATCATTGTAATTGATACAACCGGTAACGGGTGTCAAAGAGTTACCACCTAAATCTGCGTCATCTTCATCAATGATAACAAAAGAGGAGTTATCAGCAACATAACCTAAGAAGCCCTCGGCAAATTTCTGAGCAGATACAACGACTCTATCTTGAGATGCAGTATAGAAAGTGATATTACCATCATCGGTAACCAAATGTTCATATTGATTTCTGAACATTTGTCCAAACTTCAGCATCTCCCCGGTTCCGGAGTAAGGACCTTTCCAAGTCTCTTTGTCATACCAGTCTTCATCAAGTGCCTCAAAATCATAAGTAGCCAAAAATGAAGCTGGTCCATCCAAATCGGATTCTGAAAGTGTTTGTAGTCTCTTGATTGCCTTTGCAGTCTTCTTACCTTTACTAGCAGTTAAGTATCTCTCACCATGACGGGCAATGAAATTCACTTGCGTGACTTCACACCCATAAGGAACGTCTCTTGAAATACCATGACCTGGGTGTTGAATATAAGGTGAAGCAGTTCCCAGGAATCTTAAAACGTTGTATTGATCCAATGCCTCCTGAGAGTATGGCTTCAAATTATAGTTCTTAAGTACTTGCATTGGGAATGCGGTGGCTGTAGCAACGACAGCAGCAATGGCTGCGATGGTAGAAATGTCAAACATCAGCAGTGGTTGGTACCCAGATTACCATATCAGTTAGTAGAGTTTATGGATATATGGGAAGCGGTATTTATATATCCGTTTGGAAGATAAGTTGGAGAAAGAGAGAGACGGACGCACGTTGGAGGCTTCAATTTTCCGTTTTCGTTCAGTGTGTGTTCGGAGTTCCGACCTCATACAGCAACTGGGAGCATTGGTGAACTAATAAAAGGTCTAATTCAATGATATTCCGAGGCTTCATAGAATTAAAAGAACCTGATTGGACTTAATAGTGGGAGTTGCAGCATGGGTGTGCAATCAAACCGGCTGTTTGGACCCTTTAATGTCACTCTACGCAAAGCCCACGTTCTTTATATGCATTGAAAGAACCCCCTTAATTTAGGTGACCGAGAACCCTGGATCGTTTAGATTATCTGCATGTGATACACTTCAAAAGCTATTTGAGGTTTTAGTGCAGCAGATCTTTCAAAACTTACAATGTATTTCTTCCAATACAGCGAATATATAATATTACAATCATCAGTTATTTAAAAAACACTTGAAAACACTTTTTATTCCTCATCTATGACTCATTTCTCCTTCTTACCTCTGATGGCTTTATTAGCAGCGTAAATAGTTCTATCCAAGACAGCACCCACCGTCAAGACACCACCAATAGCAGAAATAACATTGAGCAAGAATCCACCCCAGGATGTGACATATTGCTCTTTGTTGATGACTTTCAATGCACCCATCTCGAAATGGAAGAACAGTCCTGGAATACCTCCACGAGCATGAACTGTGTTAGGATGATCATCGTCTCTTCCACCCACAAGTGGTCTGTCGTGGAAAGTAGCAGAGAACTGATTGGTTTCAATCAGAGTACCGTTGAGGTATTCGTAACGTGTTGGAACAACTTTCAAGTAGTATGAGTACAGATGGTCATGTCCGCCATGTTCAGATTTGAATCCATCTAAGGAGTGAGATGCCAATTCAGCGGTATTGGAGGCATAGAGAGAGTTGATCTCTGGACCAAAGCTGAAATGGTTCACAGTGTGCTTGAAAGAGAAATCTTTGTGTTGGTTGTACAATGACAGGTCATGGACGTGTTTGTTTGGGCCAGAGAAGGAGGCACCTGGAGCGAAATGCAAGTTACCGTTAATTCTATTTAGTTTAGCAGTACCAATGACACGACAGCCTTCACCAAAATGAGATCTGATCTTTTCTGGATAGCCTTCATTCTCACACTGTTCAACCTTAGCACCGTCAAAGAATGCCCAACCGGTAGCAGCATATGCCTTTCTCACGGCTTCACAGTCGTTACAACAGACTTTTTCGCCTTCAGGGAGCTCATCGTTCTTTCCTTGGTCCTTTGCACCATAACAAGGACCACAGTAACCAGCATCCGGTTTCTTAATGTTGGAAGCCTCGTCATCACCGATCTTCAAGTCCTCTTTGGCCAATTCCTTACCGTCCTTGTCCAATCTGATTTTGGTAAATCCATAAGCGGCAACGTCCTGTTGCAAATCTCCAGACACATCCATCACGTCCAGCGTGAGTAAGTCGCACGATAACTCTGGGAATGTCACATCCAAGTTGATATCAAGCTTCACGTTAGAATCCCTATCCACAACAAGTTCTGGAAGGATGGTGATTTCGTTGAATTGACGCCATTCTCCTAGGATGAGGAGCAAAAGTGTGATGAGACAGCCTAGTGTGATAAAACCACCGGAGCTCGTCTTAATCCGGGCATCATCCACAGTCTTCGCAAAAGCGTCAAAGTTCAAAAGCCCACGTTTGCCCATCTTACGACTGTTAGAATTGAAAGTTTCGTTGTTTTGGTGGCATACGTGTCGTTGTGCAAGCGTATTTGAAGCGCGGCGAAGATCAGATTTTTCGGTATGCACACTCCCTCATCACCACGTCCAAGCATGTTCTACAGATTTTCTTTTATAAGTTAAAAAAAATTATATGCAAATTGTGATTAATTACGTTACTCAGAGCTTTGTTTCAAAGCCCACAGACAAATCGCCGGCGTAGTTGAGCATCTCAGTGAATAAAGCCTCTTTGTTCAATACAGCGTCTTCCTTTCCTTCTAACTTGACGTTACAACCTACTTGGACTTTGAACTTACCAACCTTGTCGCGCTTTCCAGGAACAATAAGACCGGTGATAACATTAGTGCCATCCTCAGTTAATGGCTGTTTATGATATGACAAGATCACGGTGCCTTCCAACTTGTGCTGCAATTCACGCACAAGCTTCTTCACTGGATCGAACTTGGAGTTAAGATCAGATGGGTAAGACTGAGCGTTGATCAAAAGGTTCTTGAATGTAGATGAGCCCTCTGGTAGCACACCAGAAGAGATAACGGACTGCTGTGTTTTAACCTTCATGACAAAGTCATAATCACCAAGAGATGGTGTGAAAAGTAATGCCAATGTCTGGGAGCTGACACCTTCCTTGTTGATCAACTGTATGGCAACCTTAGACAATGCGGTGAATCTAGCTGCAATTGGCATTGGGATACCATGTGACCACAAGAGTCCGGATTCATCGCTCTTGGTGGCGACGAAGAATTGTGTCTTCATACCCTGTGGGTCCTGCTTACGCATGGATTCAAAGTTGGACTTGATTGTCTGGTATTTCTGAACAGACAATTTATCGGATAATTGAGAGACGATCTCGGATTCATCTTCATCGTTTGAGGTCTTACTCAAATCCATGACCAATGGGTCCTCTCTCCAATTCCACTGAGACAAAAAGTGAAGGATACGAATAAATCCACTTTCAACGGAAGCTGGTGGGTCGCATTGAGCGGAATCAACAAATGGTTGCAAGGCAATCAACTCAATAAGTTCCTCTGAGAAATGACAAAGCAATAATTGATCATCCAGCCACTTCTTGAACAAACGTACTGTGGCAGAGTAAATTGGGAAATGATGAGAGATGGTAGATATTGTTCGAGTATGTGTAACGGAGCCCATGTACTTCTGGTTGAATTTCATGTAAACGGTCTCGAGCATCTGTCTGTTTTCTTTTTTACTGTTCTCGATGGCTCTCAAATAAAGAACTTCATCTCTTTCAGTCAATACACGGAGTCTGTAACCAAATCCTTCAGGGGTCAAGATATTCAATGTAGTAATATCAAAGTTATATGGAACTGTGTCTTCATCCTTCACCAAGAAACTCTTGTAAGCAGTTTCCTTTTGTAAAATCTCATGAATTTTGATCAGGAAGGCAGTTTTAACTTTCTCCAAAGCCGACAATTCATCTGGCCATTTAACAGAAGACTCAAACTGCAATACCAAATCGTTATAAAAGTCATTAGAGGAGACGGCGAATGGCACTGGTTGTAACTGAGAAGTGGATCTCAATGCAGGACAGGCTGGTAAGACAGACTTAATGGCCAATGGTAACTCCAGCTTGATCAGAATCTTGTACAAATCATCATAACTGTTACGGATTCCGTTGAATGCTACTGTTGAACTGATAGACTGCTTTGAAGAAGATGGCAAGTTTGGCAATGGCAACAGTTTGTTGAAGTTAACAACATTACTTTCCAATTTCAAGTCGTCCTTGATATGTCTCTGGAAAATGAACTTCATAATAGAGAAAACAATTGGCTCCTTGTAGTCAGTTGACCAGATCACAGAATGCAGAATGGTACCATCTTTAAATCTTCTCAATGAAGACTTTGGACCCCAGAATGATCTAAACTTTGCGCTATCCTCACTTTCAGCAGGGCCCTTGATAACCAATCTCTCAGCCTCTTGTGAATTGATCAACAAACCAATTTTCACAGTCAGTTGGTTTGGTGTAAGTGCCTTACGCTTGGAAATATCAAAGTCGTAGCTCTTGTCAAATGAGACGTTGAAGCCTTCAAGTCTGTCACCAAGGCCAAACTGTAGGGCATTAGAAATCTTGTTTGACAGGTAGTTTTCATAAGTCAAATTAGTAATCTTCTCGAATGGACCAAATGTATCGTCTTCATTAGGTGAAATCTTGAATTTGACAGTGTAGTCATATTTCAAGTAGTCCAAGTTTGAGTTCTTTAAAAACAAAGTATCGAATCTGTCTTGAACAACGTCGTTCAAAAGTATTAGTGTTCTTTTAGCATGCTTTACAAGCACATCATATGAGAATTTACTCATCTTGTGGAACAAGTTAAGCTTTGTTGTCTTGTCAAATAATGTTGGGACATTGAAACCACCCTTGTGGTACCTACTCACGTCAGAGGAATCAGAGTAGAATTGGAGGTATCCGCGTGTACAGACATCTTCTTGAGCGAGGTACTTGATAACACCCTTGAATAATTGATAACTGGAGAATCCCGAAAGTAAGATTTTGTTTCCTTGTTCACCACCACCGTTAAGTAAAGCAGCAGTTAAAGCAGCAAATTCAAAGTGGCCAAATCCGCCAGCTTCCAATGTGGCACCAAGTCCCCTCTGAGAAAGCCAGATACGACCCAATACACATGCTTCTTTGAACTGCTCGGTTGACTTCTTTGTCTTATAAAGGAATTTGAGATAATGATCATAACTTGTCATGGAAAGAATGGATGAGTTGTACAATGGGGTTGGAGGTAATTCGAGTTCTTCATCCTTTTGAACTCTGATACAGTTCTTCATTGGCAAAAGCTTTTTAGCATCAAAGATACCGAATGGGAAACCAACAAGTATCTTGACAGCAAATTTAGTCTTGTAAAAGTTGAATTCTGAGTCGAGTTGATCATTTGTAGCTTCAATCTTTAAAACGGGCGTGAGAACATCGCCATTAAGGTATGTATATGTAAGTTTGAGGAAGTCGAGTCCTTCCTTTTCGAAAATAGTTCTGAGATTCTCTGTGATGTATCCGAGATAGAAAGCTCTCTTATGTAATGCTCTGTAGTTCATAAAGTCCTTTGGTTGGAACAAATCGGATGGCATAGTCAAGTTAACATCGATTGATAATCCACGCGATGATTGGATTCCCGTTTTAAGACCAAAAGATCCCACAATGGAGACATTCTCCGGTTTTGTATAACCAAACTTATAGTTGACATTTGTTGGTTTAGGGTCATTGAATGGTGCTGAAGTTCTAGAACGTCTGAAGTAATTTTCAACTTCTTCCAATGATTTATCTTTGAAATCTGGAATATTTTGTACAAGGTCATAAAGCTTATGAAGGAATTTTTCAATTTTGGCAACCTTGTTATCTTTAAGTCTGACTTCTTTGATAAGTTCATCAATTTGAAGCTTGAAGATATTAGATTTGAAGAGTTCAGCAGTTTCTCTTGCGATTTGAATATCTTGAGAAGAGACTGCAGTCTTTTTACCCTTCTTTGTGGACTTCGTAGCGACTTCTTCCTCTTCTTCTTCTTCTTCTTCCTCGTCAGATTCAGAGTCAGAATTCATTGAAACCTCATCAATATCCTTTGTGATGGTTTCGATAAGTTCGGATTTAGTTAAGACGGCCTTTTTGGTGGCTCTATCTTCAACTTCCTGATCTCTCACTCTTTTGGACATGGTAAATGCAATGTGGGTTTCAGTTATTAGATGGAAATGAATGTATCAATGGATGGAAGTATGTATATATTGATGATTTTTTGTGGTTTCCCCCGGTGTGTGTTGTTTCAATAGTACTCGTTCGCGTATGAGGTCTTCTTGAATCGGCTTCAGTTTGGGAGGAACCAGCTCTTTTTTTTTGGAGATGAAGAGCAAAGTTGACCGAAGTTGTTATAGCAAGGACACACCAAGCCTTTTTTAAATATACTCTCTTATACAGATATCTGTAGCTCGGGCTTTCGAGGTCCCCTTTGTTTACACTGCAATATTTTCTTTTTAATTTTTCACGCTCCATCGCTTGGTGGGCGGATTTCGCGTGAACTTCTGGGTCTGGTCAGTGTAAATTCCGGAACTAACAGCTCTCTGGTGTCCGGTTGTCTGTTGGGTAAAATGGCGTAATATTTTGCGAGTGAAAGTTACGTAAAATTTGCGAAAACTGATCAAATTAGTCAAAATTTGGCGTAAACAAAATTCCCGGTGCCGGTTTAAATACAATTTCGGCAAGAAGGGCGTTAACGTATACAAATAATCTCTTTTTTTTCTGCTTACCAGCTTTCTTTCAACAGGTTTAAAAAGCTCTTCTTCTTTACAGATTACCCAGTGTTCTTGTTACTATACCCACGAAGCAAATAGTAGTAGGGAATTGCAATCATGTCAACAGTGCTTCGTCTTAGGGTTTTGATGAGCCCATCAACGCAACGATTGATCTTTCAAAGAAATACAATTAGCAGACTCAACAGATGCTTAACGTATAGACAACTTCACAACACATCAAGAGCCCTCAATAACACTACCAAAACGGATAGCAAGAAGACTGTTCTTCCAACCACGGAAACAGAAGCTACTCCAGCAGTGCCGGCTACAACACCAAAGAAACCACTCTGGGATAGAATTAAGCATGAAGTTAACCACTACTGGGACGGAACCAAACTTCTTGGTCTCGAGATTAAGATTTCTTTCAAGCTTGCTCTCAAGAGTGTTGCCGGTTACGAATTGAATAGACGTGAAAATAAGCAGTTACAAAGAACCATCCAAGACATTGTTAGATTGGTTCCATTTTCAATGTTTGTCATTGTGCCATTTGCTGAGTTGCTTTTACCAATTGCATTGAAGATCTTCCCAGGTTTGTTACCATCCACTTATGAATCAAAATCTGATAAGGAGAAGAAAGTCACTTCATTGAGAGATACAAGAAAGAAAGTGTCTACACTTTTGAGAGATACTGTAAAAGTTAAGCTTCCATCAAATGTCACTGAAGAGCAAACAAATGATTTCAGAATCTTCATTCAACAGCTCACTGGATTAGAACCACCATCTGTTGAACAAACATTGCGTGTTGCTAGACTTTTTAAAGATGATACAGTTTTGGATAACTTGGAAAGACCACAGTTGGTTGCAATGTCAAGATACTTGAACTTACAACCTATTGGAACTAATGAGATGCTCAGATTCAGAATCAGATACACATTACTTAATATCAAGAACGATGACAGAGCCATTGACTACGAAGGTGTTGATTCATTGACCACAATTGAGGCCCAGACCGCTTGTGCCGCTAGAGGTATCAGAATTAACGGTGTTAACTCAATCATGTTGAGACATGACTTAAGTATGTGGTTGGATCTTAGATTGAGAGATCGTGTTCCTGCTACATTATTGGTTTTGTCGAATGCTTACACTTATGGTAACTTGGATAAACATGAGACCATTTACGATGCCCTTCAAGCAGTTCTCAGTTCTATGCCTGAACAGGTTCACCACATTGTTAGTGCTGATGTTGACAGTGAATTGACAAACAAACAGAGATTGGAGTTGCTTAAGGAACAAGAGGAGTTGATCCAGACTGAGACAAAACAAGAAGTGGATACCGGTGTTAAGATCCCAGTCAAGGACAAGATCAACTTGGATGATGCTGACGTTCCAGAAGAGCCAGTCGTTGAAGCAGAGGTCAAGGAATCTGAAACAAAGACAGAGGAGCCAACTGAAAAGGAAGGTGAAGTTACTCAAGTTGAGAAGAAAGAACCAAAGGCTTAAATTATCACGAAATAGGAAATTCAAGAAAGGAAAAGAAAAAAAAAAAACACTCAAGAAGATATACCCTACACACGCATGATATATTGTAATTAAGAAAAAAAGCACATGTACATTTATATACTCATAACTAGTGTAAATTTTCAGCCCAATCATAATCCTTGAACAAGGTACTCATCTCGAGTACTCTTGGATCATCTCTTTCCCAGCGACCTTGCTTTCTAATTACCAATGGATCCAACCTTAACAACCCACCAAGGACCTCTCTTGCAAATAAATCTCCCCTGGGCCAGTTAGAAACATCCTCAACAATATGACCAATACCTCCGTTAAGTGAGAACCAGACATGGAAGAAAGGTGCCTCACGGGCAATTGAGTGTCTGAAGGCATCCCTACCCATTGTTTTTGATTTTGCCAGTGTATCGATGATAGCTTGGTGCTGTTCTTCCAAATCCGATGTTCTTTCGATGATCGCCTGCTTAAAATAACCCTGCACTGTAGATGCCAATGACATTGGTATAGGAACAGCCACTATAGCAGCATGGTTATACTTATAAATTGAAGTCTCATAGAAAACAACAGATTTGTTAAGTTTCTCATAGTAAAGCTTTGATAATGAAACCATGTAGTTTCTAATTTCCTCCCATTCATCCTCATCACAGTATAAGGTACTCTTAACATGATTAATAGGTACAATCATAGCTGAATATTTAGCAATTTCCGGGTTTGGTGGTAAAGTAAGGTAAACATTATTTGCCATGCTTAACATATCAGCGCAGATTGATTCATTTTCAATACAAAGTTGACATTTATCTAATGCATCTGATAACTTCTTGGCTTGGGAAGTTTCCATTTTCTTCAAGTCAATAACACCTTTTTGAACATGTTGTGCAAGTTTTGAAGAGCTATCGTACTGTTCATCTAAATCCGTACTGAATTTCTTGTCTTTTAGTATACTTGTTGCATCTGCCCTCTGATCTAATCCAGAAGTCAATCTTTCCCTTTGAAGAAGTTCCTCTGCCGTCATATCATCTTCATCTTTATCTTGAAGAAATCTCGTTTTAGATACTTCAATAGAAGTTTTCTTAGATGTAGAAGAACTCTGTTTGTAGAACTGTTGTTGTAATGATTCATATCTTTCTTGTAATGATGCCAAAATTGGATCACCTCGAAGCTTAGCTTTCAGGATTTTTGCATTCAGCTCATTAAGATCAGACTGTGACACCTGGAACGCCCCTCTTGTCACCTCATCAGTTGGTTCCCCATCGTGGTGGGTTCCTTCTCTCCTCGAAGACCTTCTATGAGATGATTTATGTCTACTGCCATCTCCATGTCTCCTGGAGGAGCTATGACGGGAAGAGTGATGCGATGATCGATGTGACGATCTCTCTTCACTTTTCCGTTCTGTGTTCTCAGCCATTGTTTGTCTCGTATTTTCCCTTAGTCCTTTTGATGCACTTTATAACACAATAACATCAAAGCGTAAAATAAAAAAAAAAAAAAAAAAAGATAAAAAAAGAAAAAAAAAAAAACGGCTTTTCAGATATTGAAAAGTTCGTTTGTGAAACGGTTTTTGACACATGGAGATCTCACTGCTGATTTTTATATATACATTGCTTGATATTATATGGATAAAATGAGTCGTTTTTGGTGTAAATCCTGCGAAATTGTAAGTTACATTGCACTTTTGAGAGTAATTGAGACAAAAAAAACTAACATATAATTCCAGTTTATTGATGACAATAAGATCTCGAGAAAGCAACATGATTTGTCGGAGAAGCATAAGAACAGTATCAAAAGAGCAATCAACGAACTTCATAGAAGTAATAGAGAAGCGGATAGAGCAAAGAGAGATGCAGAAATTCAGCTGGGTACCTTTAGAAGCTCCAAAAGTAAACCAAGAGCACAATTGATTGATACTAATGAGGATCAAGATATGAATTCCAGTCCCACAGTTGGAGAATGGGAAGAAGTTGTACAACAGCCGACACTGAGAATGCTAGGATCTCCACTAAAAGACCCCGAGGAGGACCTAGCAGTACCAGTAAAGGAATTACAATTACCACCTAGTCAAATTGAAAATAGTTCATGGGATTTCAAAGAACAAAAGAAAATTGACGAAGTACTCTTAAGTGATGACGAGACGACAATGACGAAACCTGTCTCTTTCAAAAAGAGAAAGGTAAAGAAGTAAGGGAATGAAAGGCAAAAAGAAAAAGAAGAACACTTATATACTTCCAAATAGACGATACCAACCTGCTACGATTACTACAGTTAACGACATTTTCATCGTAGATATAACACTTTTTTTCTCTTTGTAACAAGTTTTTTTGGGGGGTCTCGGTGCTAACCTAGTTCATGCAGTCGTATCTATTTACACATGTCTGAATAGATTGTAGATCAATGGAACTCTCTAGATCCACCTCTAGCGAACTCCAAAATCTTCCAACCTTCAGTCTCCTTGTCATCAACATCCTCAGCGATTCTGGTCAAAACCATGGCGTAGGAACTCATCACGATGTTAGATTCATGACCAGCGGCAATTTCACCAGTCTTAGCCTTTCTGAACAAGTGAATCTCCTGAGCTCTACATCCAACAACCAAAACTGGAATGTTGGATGGCAACATCTTAGCAGAAACAATCTCAACACCTCTGATATCCAAGATTTTACCATCTGCGAACAACTCCTGATCTCTGAAAACCTTTTGCTGAGCAGCATAAACGTTGTATGGGGCTTCAGAGAACCATGTCTTCAAAACATCCTCTTCACCTTTAACGTATGCGTCCAAGACTTCTGGGATAATGAATTGACGCAATTGCTTGGTGAAATCCTCACTGTTGAAAGAAGGATCAAGTTGCTTGAACAATCTAATAACCTGAGCGGACTCAGTCTCGGCGAATAATCCACCAATCTTTTCAAATACTGTTCTGATAACAACAATCAATGGGTTCTCAGATTCATCGTAGTACTTGAGCTTGAAGTCGGCAAAAGTACGACCAACAAGGGTCTTACTTTGGAAATCCTCAATCTTCTTACCCAATCCTGGACCTTCTGGCTTGATGTCGGTATGGACCAGTGCAGTACCAGCCTCTTCACTAGCCTTGACAGCCTTTGGTCTCTTTCCTGAAGCCAATTCTTTTTCTCTTCTCTCTCTTCTAACCTCCTTAGATTCAAATCCACCATAACTTCCAGAAGATCCATCTAAAACTTCCTCCTTGATATCTTTGTAAACTTTTGTCTGTCTCACTGGTTCAAATGCCTTATCAGCAACATTGGCAGTACGCTCAAATGTACGTCTGGTGAACTTACCAGCTTCAGAGTCCCAGACATCTTCGGCAACCTTCTCTATCACTTCACCAGTCTCTTTAATTGTACGACCAACAACAGTGGTACGTTTTTGAGCACTTTCATACGCCTCTTTAGCCTTCTTGAAAGCGTCAGACTGACCGATCTTACCAGTCTCATCAGAAAGTGCCTTAATACCTTCCTGTAACTCCTTAGATTGTTTCCATTCTCTTCTGAATGTCTCTGTGAAGACCTGCAATGGAGATTTTGGTGGGGCATTCATCGATACAAACGATGTGTGAAAGGATCTCACAGCAGAGGCCCTGCTTGCCTGTGTAAGAACTCTACCAGACAGCATGTTAAGTCAAACAGGAACCGATCCAAATATGTACAAGTGATCAACTGTCCCTTTTTTTTTGTTGTTTTGATATTTCAACTTCAAAGAGAGTCATCCATTTTTGTAATTTTTCGCTGCTTTTCCCGAGTGCGCCACCCGGTCGAAATTTTTCACTCCTTGTGGCGAAAGAAAACACGACCGGTCCCCGGATATTGGCGTAAATGTCTACAAACGACAATAATGGCGCAAAAATAGCTGGCGTAAAAAAACGTTACTAGAAACATAGTATTTTCATAAATCTCTATAGCAAGAAGGATAATTACTCCTCTCTTGTAAGCTCATCTGTCAAGTCATCGTTGGAGGTTTCTTCACTTTGGACATTTTCAAGGGTTTTACCTTTGGCATAGTACTGTTCTTTCACGGCAGCATTGAGACTCTTGTAGAGACGAACTCCTTCAGAAAAGTACTTGTATAGAATGTTGGCTGCAACAACAACCGGTGTAACCAGAATTAGAGCATCTTTCTGAGATTCGTGATTCACACCAACTCGCGTTATCACGTCGAATAGATCGATGTATTGTGCACCATTGACTGCATATTCATAGAGAACGATATTGCACTGGATAACCGCAATTGGGAGAATCGATGTTCCATATATTTTAACGACTTTTTCACCTGATCTTCTCCACAAGTTCTCAAGTGCCAGAATAAGACCAAATTGGTATATGTTGGAAATCAAGGACGCACTCTCATCAAATAAGTAGAACATAACAGGTACTAAAGTGTAAGTCAAAGAAAGGAATCCTCCCCAAACATCCATCCAGAAAGATCTAACATAAAAGACACTAGGGAAGAAGTGTTCCAAACTCTCTTGACAGGTCCTAGTAATAAACAAGCTCCATCCGACCAAAGCAACGGCAGAAGTAAAGAATGCAAATGTGTTTCCGGTGATAATACCAAAAAGATTAGCCACACGGAAGATTCTTTCCTGTGCACCTTCAGCATCAACAATCTCGCCATTTGAGTTATCATTGAGATACTTATCAATAACATATTGGCTATAATAAGATAGTCCGATGACTATAATGAACAATCCAAACGTCACTGAACCCAAGTCAAGTTGAACAGAGAAAAGCTCAAGGCTTTTTGCGATGATTTCAGCAGCCTTATTTATTCCAGTATAATCGAACAACTTCTCGGTAACAAATGCGAATGGTCTACCAATGATATTTGCAGATAATATTACACCACAGAACAGTATTACAGCAAATACCCAAAGCATAACTATCAACCCAATGATACGTTTTCCGAAATGTGGTGGTCTGTACACAACCTCATATTGATCATATTGAGTATTCTCCTCTTCAGATTCATCATCAAACTCGTTGTTTATTGGCTTTGTTTCAGTTGGTGTACTCAAAGGCACATCATCTTTAGTAACTGCAATGAACAACTTTCTGATGAAACCTCTGGATGCAATGTCAAATTTTGGAGCTCTAACGTAGTATCCATCAGGGACAAATACCGCTTTAGTATCGGTATTCTTGAATAGCTGTCTAGCTTCATCGCTTGTCTTTGGATCCGAATAGTCTGGTTTTGCGCCTTGGATCATTGATATGAGGTTTCTATAAACGATTCGACCTCTTTCTTTTGGATCATGTCTACCCAATATGAATGAGGAAAGTCTCAATTGGGAGCAACATGCTCTAAAAGCACGACTCCAGTACTGTCTCACGTACTTGACCACCAAAGAATCCAATGAAAGCAATAACCAACTAAGCAAAGATGCAGGCAATACAAACACTATTAGATTTATGCGAAATGGTATGAGAGGCGAATCGATGGCACGAAGTCCGTGGCTGACTCCACCAATACCGAGGAGGATAAACAACGAGTATACCAACACCGATTGACTGATTCTCCATAGTTGAAGAAAAAGTGGCTTCATCAATGCATCGTGTACCAATCGTGTGTTTGGATCGTCTGGTGACCTGATGAAGAAGAGCGTTCCCGGGCGAAGAATATACTTCCTCGTCATACCCACAAACAACGCAAATAGGCACATGTACACCGTTCCAACACACCATGCAAGTACAACCTCCCTAACGCTCGTCCAACTGAGTATTATAATCATTTTTTGTTGCCGTTAAAAGCTGCCCTTCGCTCAGATGAAGTGTGATGGGGGAGATGCGGGAGATGTCCCCAATCGACAAAGTTTCAGTGAGCGCGAGCTCGCGCGCGATTGAACAATTCAACTTTGTGGTATAAAAGGATCTCTGATGGTAGAACTTTAGCAGTTTGGCAGGCAACCCCGATATATCAGGAAATGAACTTGGGAGACGCAGTGGAGGAGCACACATGTCGTATCTGCCGTGGTGAAGCGACCGAAGAGGCACCATTGTTCCACCCGTGTAAGTGCCGTGGTTCCATCAAGTACATCCATCAGGACTGTCTCGAGGAGTGGCTAAGACATTCCAACAAGAAGGCTTCAACGTGTGATATCTGTCACCAAACGTACAATTTCACAACTGTCTACGATGAGAACACACCGGATCGTATGCCCTTGTTGCTACTCGTGAAAAAGCTGTGCTCGTCTTTATGGAAGTCTGGAAAGTACTTTTTAAAATTGGCTGAACTGATCATTGGGTGTGGAATCCAAGTACCTTTATTTTGGGCAGCTACTTCAAGAATCTTCACATGGCTCTTAGATAGTCGAACTAAACATGAAACTTTTGTTCTTCATATGATCTATGGAGATGCTGATTTCACAGGTGATGGCTATGATTGGTGGACTATCGCCGTGGCGATGTATACAACAATTTTCCATACAGTTTTCACACTTTTCATTATTTCATTCATTTGTTTGGTTTTATACTTTGCCTATGAGAAGGTTGTCACTGATCCAGGATTTCAAAAAACAATAAAGCGTAGGATTGGTGATCCTCAACTTGCAATGAAAGACCGAATTTTGGAACATTTACGTATACTGGATCCAAATAATGAATTACGGGCTGCTGAAGAATTTGAAAGATTCTTTGAAAGACGTTTACAAAGAGGTAGAGATGATAATGAAAATGATGATTTAATGCAAGAAGAGGATGAATTGGAAGATCCTGATTTCATCCCAGATGATGGTAATCATGCAGATGACTCGGACTTAGAATCTATTGAATCTCAAGCAGATGAAGAGGAAGATGTTGCTGCTTTCCAAAGATTTGCCAGATTTGATCAAGATGTACATCGTGATGGGGATGTTCAAGAAAGACTTCGTGAACGTAGAGTTGCTGCTGCCGCTGAGGCAGCCGTAGCCGCTGCTGCTATTGCTAATCCTCCAGTGGTACCCCAGGATCAACCGTTAGCTGGGTTTGCTGGTATGAGACCCCCAGTCCCAGTTGCAGCAATGGCTCCTCAAAATGCAGCACAAGATGTTCCACAAGTTGTATTTGATGCAGATGTTGAAGCACTGATGTCTCTGAATTTGGGAACCATTATTATTGTTATCGATGTGGCGATTTCTAACTTTTTGTTCTTCTTCTACTTCGTTCCAGGTGTGATTGGTAAGTCATTGTTCTGGTTGATGAGTTCCATCGCAACAATTAGTATTCCTTTACTGAAGTATTTACCTTTGATTGGATACATCTTTGAAGCAGAAAAGAGTGACATGGTAGAAATGAGTACTGAGGAAATTATGACTTCCACTGAGCAAGTGATATCCAATATCACAAATACTGAGAGGGCGATTCCATTATTGGCTGCATACAGTAGTATCATAGCTGGTATTGTCTTGTTCATTTACGTTCAAGATACTATTCATTCCCCTACCAATCCGTTATTGGGTTTCAGAAGAAAGATTTATTGGTGTTGTCTTGCTATTGTCGGTACGTTGAAAGTATTCCTTATATTCAGTTTGGAGTTGGTAGTCTTCCCAGCTTTCTGTGGAATGTTGCTACTCTTTGCTATATCTCCTTTATTTTTGAATGGTTCAGTATTTGGTTTGAAGTTTCTTTCAGCTCTCGAAAGTAATATCGCAGCTCTCGAAAGTAATATGAATTAGTGACCAGACACAAAGGTAACAATCCTTCACCAAATATGACATTGTGACAATTCTGTATTGTATATATAAATTCAATTGACTGCATTCTGAGAAAGCAAAATAAAAAAAAAAAAAAAAGGTGGATCTTGTAACTTCAACCCGTTTAAAGGAGAATCATAATCCTTATTCTGATTATGTGATTACGTAATAAATCTGCGCCAAACGTCCCGAAGTGGAAGTTATGCGTAGCGGTGAAGTAACCAAAACAAGCAACTGCAATTGGAGAACGCAATAAACTACAAAAATATGTAAGAATCCAACAATGATTAGAAGACAACCAACGACTATCAAACTCACACCAGAGGACGTCCTCCATTATGATGATGAGAAGAGCAGGAGCAAGGCCTCCTCTTTTGGATCAGGTCATAATCAAAACACAGGATCACAAGGCTCTACGATATTCAAAAGCAAAGATGAACGTATTGGGCTCGGTTCTGTGAACACCGCCAACAGATGACTACATTTGATAATATTATAGTTATTGTTATTATTTGATAAGCCAAGTAAGCAAGGGTTCCAGCCACTCGCCTTGCATTATACAGATATCTTCAAAGGATGTTACTCCAAGAAGTTACACAAACGCAAACCAAAGAAGAAGAAAAAAAAAAAAGCATAAAAGAAACGATAGCACCAAATATTACCCATATTATATTGTTGATCAATGGAACTCATTCAAGAAGATTTCATGGAGTCTCATTGTTGAAAGAAAAGAAGAAAAAACCAAAGTAAAGCAAAAGAAACTGTACATTAGCAGAAGAGAAAGCAGTTTGTGCCAAACAGCTGTGAAATTAGAGAAATGAAGTAACGTACGAAATTATATTTCATTTGAAGTAGTCCGTGAACTTATTTAACAATGACATACTGGTAAAATACCGAACTTGTCTGTTACCCTCTTGGATGTTCACTAATGTAGGTCTGCTCATCCCATCTGAAGAAACATGATCCATACCGCTTAAAGTTATCTGCGCTGATGACACCAAGTCATCACTGATGTTTTCAACGTCATCATCATCAACTACTCCATTTGAGAGTGCAAAGGAATTTCCAATATTACTTAAATCAGCTTCGCATTGTTCAAAGGGGCTGAACTCCCCTCCACTAACATTACTAAAACTCATCGTTGTCTCTGTCTCAGACTGATAAGATTGATTTCCATTCGCACCTAGCAGTGGTGAATCAAAAGCGTGTATACCACTCTCTGCAAGTGTTGTGACTAGTTCATCCTGATGATTTAAGATATCATCAGGATATAACACGTTGTTTTCGATACCAGAAGTGTCACGTTCAACTTTGAAGTCAGGCACGGTAACCCATGATCCATCAACTACAAACTTGAAGAGAATCTTCTTGCCTTTCGGGATCTCTAAAGTTGCAGTGTATTTTCCATTATTCTTTACCATACGAGTTGATTTTGTCCAGTTATCAAACGTTCCTGTCACATACACGGAACTGTCACCAGCTCGTGGCCTATCATGCAAGTTAGCAAGCGCTGATAAAGAGGATGGAGTAGAAGAAGCACAACACCACTATCTTGATTAACATACCACTCAAATGTGTATACAGTAGACATCTACTGTTTTTTTTTTCAAAAGAAAAATTCAAATAGTAAATCTCGTTAGGCTGTTGTCGTGGATCCTTGATTGATTCCAATCTACAAGCGTCTTCTGATGGTAGGATTCCCAGGGGGCAACACACATATCAAGATTTTGCTATGGGCAGCCCTGCTCAAATACGGGGCTAAGGAACCAGTGGAATTAAACACCAGGAAATCGCATAATTCATTATTATTCAGTGGAGCGTATCTAACAATCAAACACAGCTTTGTATTAAGTAAATATCAGAAATCTGGGGCAGAGCTTCCCATAGGAAAGGACTATTCCCGGACAGATAAAGAGACTTGAGCCCTGGCAAGATTAAAAAAAAAAAAAAAATAGCCCAGTACAAATGTCTGAGCGCCCTCTGCTGTATGCCTAAATTAACCACGTTTCCTTTGATGCGAGGCCGCGCGTAATTCAAACGGGTGAAGGTATGAAGGGTCTGTGGGATTAATGTGGTGAGGATTGCAGCATTTAGTGAATAACCGTTAATCTTCAATGGCCTTTATGTTTTCCCCTTTTCCACCTCAAAGGATTCGCTATTACTGGGCTTCTAAGCGCATCTGGCCCTCACACCACTTCGGAAAGTCCAGTGACAGACGTTGAAAAGCCCCCCCCCCCAACTTTTTAGGCGCCAACGACAACGAGGACTTTGGTGCTCTCCGCATGATTGTGTCTAGTCTGCGGTTCTATTGCGATGGTCTAGTCTCTCGCACTTTTAAAGACGTGCGCAAGAAATTGTGGAAAATGAGACTAGTCCCGAAATATTGCGCGTCCTTCGGCATAGAAAAAGAAACTGTCTATTGTTCTCACCATGGCAACGGCCTTACGGTACGCGCCGCAGCGCGTTCTATTACGTACCTAGGATCTGGTACGCGACACATAAGATATTACCCGATGGCCCTTGACAGATGCGCGTGATTGAGTCCCGTTTAGGAAATTTTATAGATCAGAGAGTCCCTTCTTTCGCGTCATTAGGGGGTGGAAAAGATTCGCGCTTTAAATTGGGGGTCGGGGAGTCGGGTGCCACCATGATTAACCATTCTAGTCCAAACGCTGATGTCACCATCAATTGATAACGGTATGCAAAATTAATAATATTATAAATTGAGTTAGTATCCCTAACACTTGGTAAATATCCAGTATTCATACAGGAAAGTACAGCTGCATGGAATTTCAAGGGTTGACGTCGAAAAGATCTGGAGCTGGCTTTGATGATCGATCGGAGCAGTTTAGGTCTTATGAATTGACTGGCTTGTTATTTGAGACAGATATGCGGTTGGTCTGAGATTATATAGCCTCAAGTTGAACTTATCGCATCAACTGTATGCCCAGTTGTCTTTCAACCACGTCTTCAAAATAAGCACGTACTCCGATGACATCCGGCCCGCGGAAAAAAAAAAAAATATTAATCTCAGTCCACTATCTTGGACCAGTGTATATGGTGTACTTTAGTTACCTTAGAAAATCTCGTTTTGATTTTGATGACTTGTTTAGAATCGAGAGTCTCGGTCCGGTGTTTTATCGTTTGAACCAATGTTTCATTCAAATACTTCACGGAAGGTTGCTGCTACCGGGTATGGTATCGGTCTATCACAGTTCATTCAGCCGAAATAATTTGAAGACGACACCACTGTAGAATATGATATGGTGTACTATTAATATCATATCAGAACTGGCATAATATTAAATAGAAGCAGGTAGTTATGAAATATATCAGGGAAGAGACTCGACACCAAATACGAGAGACACTGATATTTAGGTTAGGGTTAATTGCCTCCGGAGAGGGCCCAGAAAGTTTTTTCCCCCGGGTGTCCCCTCCCCCAGTCTCCCTTGATTCTTTTTTTTTCTCTTTTTAGTCCAATAATTTCTTAGATCGCGGTGACGATAGATCATTAATGTCGACATCTCCTGGATTAATAATTTGTTAAGCGGTCTGTATCTGGGTAATAATCACACTTATTCCGGTGGATGAGATAAGCCTGCAAGTATCACGCTATCAGCACTGATTGCAGATACCACCAAAGAACAGAGCCTTTACGTTGATGCAGAAATCAACGGGTCGAGCTGCCACTGGCTTCGGAGGCGCCGTAGTCTCACATCAACCGTCGATCCCACAAAGTGAGCCTACTGCGACCTGAGACAACCACACCTGATTGAGAACTTCTCTGACTTGAGCGCGCGGGGAGTTGAACCCGGAGTGGCCCAAAGGGGAAGGAGAAAAATTATACGTGCCTGTTTGTAAGCTTCTGTGCTTATGGACCCTCATTGAGCAGCTCATCAAATGTGGCATTGACAGGCATGTTGGGTCATCAATAATTGTGTGTATCCCGTGCCTTTCATCTACTATCGTAAATACAATTTGTTAGTTCCTCTGCAATGAAGCTATAGGCGCCGGGCGCGTTCAGCCCCCAAAGTATACACTGCGTACTGGCATGTGTTTGAGTTCGATCTACGCAATCACTGTGAGCGTATAATACTGACCGATTGTAATTGACAGTCGGGGTCGGGGTTCATGCGAGACCTATCTGGCTTACAACTGCAAACACTAACCTTATATACTCCTCTTTAAAATCGATGTCGTTTCGTAAAGATGTCTGAATCTGAAGGTTTACGAAAAAGCTGGGTAAATACAATTGATCACTTATCCTTCTAATATAGAGTCAATTGGACTTGTTGATAAGAACGTTCAGGAACTTGACCGAATCCGGGTGTTCCCCCTAATCCTAAAGAGGTAAAGTATCTTTTTCTTGCCTGGCCCGATGTCGTGCCCGGCTTAAGACGCCCAAGGAAGTCCCGACCACACGCCCCGCAGTGCCACAGCCGGGCCTTCGTGGGAGATCAGCAGAGACTCGGGACTACAGACTCTGACGTGCGCGTACCATGACACTCCTGGGCCGCGAGCCTGGGGTCTTGGATGAATATCTCTGTCTGTCTTTATGTGTTTACATCTTACCCCAGTAACCATTGATCTGGAAAGTAGTTTGTCTATTGTGTGGTGGTGATTCTTTTCACATTTCTTCTGGTGTTCGTACTTATATTCCATTCTTTATAATGTTGCTTATCTAAAGATAGAACGCCCTGTAGTCGTGTGGCACATGTGTAACTAGCTTTATAGGGTTAAGCTTGGCTCTTAGGTATACCACACTCGGATGTAACAGCCCATATTTTCAATTATTTTCTTAGCTAATACACTGATCCAAATAGCTTATTGATTCGGCCGCAACGTGAAGTATCACCTGTCATTATCTTATATCGGTAACTTATTTAAGCCGGGATACAGCATCTGCATAGTTGATGCTTGACGGATCTATGTCTAATACAAAATAGGTTAGGGAGAGCTCTAGAACAGCAGTAGTAAAATGGTTGCTCTCAATTTCTTCTGAATGGAATCAGTTCTCTTTCTTAACCTCTTGGGTACCTTTACCGGTCCTAAAACGAACACATATTATAGATTACTTTTCTGGGCATTCTGTTTGAATATCTCGCCCAATCCTAGCCAACAAACTACTTTCGACAATATATGAAGTGATATTAGCGTCAGAAAGGTAATTTTAAGATCGTGGCATATATTGTCTGATCTGCAGGTCTCGTCGGAATTTGTAGTCTAGTAGAGCTGTAAATGTGTATCGAGGAAGTAAATTTAGGCTCGGTGATGAGCTCAAAAGTCTGATGATGCAGCTTGAGGTCAGTTCGGATTTCAAGTCCAAGGGGTTTACATTGACAAACATATCGGATTACCGTTCAGCATACCGATGATATAGTATCGAACTGAGTCTCGTCAAGTGACTAATAGCAGATCCCTGATTAAAGTCGAGTATTAATTAGAAATCTTGGGGACCACGAGATTAGTGGAACAGCTGGGAATTCAATCTCGGAATGAGATACTCAATTAGTTAACTAGACATTTAAGTCATGGGGAAATAATATTATTACACCCAACTGTTGCTTTATTCTCACACGATACTCTCTTTTATTTGAGAAGTGTCGTGCGGATGTTTCCATTTGCGAGCTTGCTGGTGTGGCTTCCCTGTTATACAATACAACAGTTTGTTTCAAACGCAGAGTGCCACTGCCTAAAGTCCGCTTTAGCATATAAAGTTAAAAAAGTGTATCTGCCCCTCAATTAACTTGGGAAATACTTTAAAACCTGGACAATCAACTGGCCGCAACAATTTAAACGCAGTGCGTTCAATAGGATCTATAGCTTTTGATAGTTAAGCCTCAAGATTACAATCGGACACACTTGTCCCGTCATTACACTCTAATACAAACGGTAATATTTACCAAATATGTGTATTTAATACTTTGCTTTAGAAACCTGGGAAGCTATTTATGAGCTGCAATAAAGTGAAAGTTACATAGAGAGTGTGTCACAAAAATGTTATGTGGAGCGATTACGGCCGTTGCGACACGCGAATGAGGTTTTCTAATTAGTCTAGTCTCTGGGTGATACCCAAAGCGGTAATCGGCGATCTGCGTCTCATTACGGTTAAGATAAATTCGAATATTTGACCTCTTCGACGAAATCTTACTGTTTTATGTCAGAGAATCAAATGTGATATCCATTCCGTTCCATGTTATGTCGGGAGCAAACGGGCAGCGTTACGTAATGGTATTGTACGTGATGTACGACCGACTATGTAGAGTGCGCTGTGTAGCTTCCTAGTCCGGCGGCGCTTCTCTGCGCGCACCAACGCTCCCACCAGTAGACAAGGGGTATATTTTTTACATTTAGACAGTTATATTTGCGGTTGGGCTTCACACTCTCTTCTGCTGATACAATTTTTCCTGTGGAGTATGAGGAGAAGTAATACATTCTATCAATTCCTATGAAATTGCGATAACGAGACTCAAATTGCGATGTCTAGGGTGTACGACTGATGGGTTGGGGGGGTTCCCGTGGAGATCGCAAATCGGGACTTTCAAAAGTTAAAGACACGAAGACTCTAGGGTCCGAATGCTCTGTTGAGATAGAAAGTTTGAATAGGGGGTTTAGGCTTTATCACAAAATAACTGTCATATTCAATTAAGTCCAGGATAATGGTGAACTTGGGATTTGGAAAGGGGTTGAACAGTGCACAACACCGGTATTGCTGAATGGGGATATAAGCGGCAGACTTGAAGGCGGGGAGGTTAAGAGTTATGTGGTCTGTTGTAATCATGCGAGCATATAGAAACAGACAAGTAATTGAGTCTAACACGAATTGGTGCGGCTGACTTATGTCATAACCGTGTGGTGTGTATAATTCAGCTACATACAGAACGATTTTGGAAACTATACCTCAAACCGAACTCAAATAACCACATGACTTGATCTCGAGCAGGATATTCTTCGTAATCTCGAGCCTCAAATTCATTCCCATTCCAGAGGAAACCGTACGAGTTATGACATTCAAAGCAAAGACAATACACAAACTTTGTGAGTAAATCCTTCGAAACCCGCGTAGTTAAAGATTTTTGTACTGAGCTGCAAGAGTTACAACCGCCCCATGGAGGGGAGCGGGGTCACAAGTTAAGTGCATAGTGTTATCTTAAGCTTGAATACCACTGCCACAACATTGATAGCTTATATGAGGTGTCTCAGGGCATACGTTGAGGAGTAGACAATCGCAAATAGAGTGCATCTTTAATAGACTGCATTGATCCACTACCCGAGACAACATATGATAGATATGATCAAGGTCCCTCTCTCTCCATTTGTCGTTGGTTCATGCAGGAGACCCTACTTCAGTCTCACACCCTAGTCCAAGCTTAGTCTAGAAATTGCGCTCGAGACTACGTGGACTGGAAATGAAAAATTTCTCACTTAGAGTCTGTCCTTTCGCATGGCTTCCAGGGGGCCACAGTAGTTGGTGGGGGTGATAAATTGACTTGGTAGGTGCAGTCAGTACGGTTAACAGCAAAGTAGGGCAGGCAAAGAGTAAATAAGGGTTATCACAATATCGAGAAAGTACTATATATTGTTCCAAATTAATATGTTACTTTCGTAATCTTTTGGGCCATCAGCCAATTTAGTAGGGTATATCTTTGTATCCCAAAAATCTTTGCTAATAATACAGCTAGCCTAGCAGCTTGTTTTAACGACGTCACTTTTCTAGGATGGAGCTGTGAAAATATATGGGGCCCTATGCAGTGATCAATATGGCGGTCAAAACCAAGTCACAACTTGGAAGAACATCGAAACTACTGAATTAGAGTCTTAAGACATAAATGAATGAGGAGCCATACTAACAAAACCAGTGGATTCCAGAATTAATGACATAAAATCAGAAGGGTAGTTTGATTGGCGGTCTGTCAAGTTGGTCTTAGCCTCAGTATACTAGCCGTCGAGTCTCTCGTTAGTCTCGAAAGACACGACTGGGACTGGCGCGGCTGACTAGCCTACTTGCTGATCTTAAATCTAAACCCTTAAACTCTCCATTTAACCAGAAATTCAAGGCCATATGAAACACTCGATCTCTTTTAAAAGACAGTTATATAGCAGTGTATCGTATTTGCTTCCAGTTTTATATGGCTTACCTGCGAGAAAGTGGTATTTTGAAATTACTGAAGCACCAGATTCCCCGCACCTGCACCGTATAACTATAGCTAAAAGTATGCCGTTTATGGTTGGAGATCCGAGATGAGGCATCCATTTTCAATACCTGAAATCAATGCACCATATAATCTAAAATGTCAAACAAACAGGGTGGTTAGAGTGTGTCAAACGATCGTCTATGCGTTTGGTGCCTTTGATGCAGATAAATCCTTATGCGCACCTTGTAGCAAGATAGGCACCAATGTCGAACCCCAACTCGTTAGGGACTCTGATATGAGAAATAACATGTTCTTTTGATCCCTTTATAAATACGAATGGGGCACAGAAGGGGGGTATGCAAGTAACGAGTGTCAACTCACAAGGAACAATCACTGCTTGTTTCATGATTTTTTCTCTAACTAGTAACATCTGATACCTGTCATCCCTCCCCCTTTTTTTTATTTAGATATTTGTCGTATCCCTTCCTGGGGCTGGGTTGGGGGAACCAAATGACATGGTGTTCAAAGGAGCAAAAAAACGCTGTGAATCATAAGGTCTCAATATATTTAACCCTGCACTACATAAGTGAACAAAAAAAAAGTAAATGGATAATATGGTCATCAACCTTATAAAGGCAAAGACTGCAAGGTGTAAACATTGTTTAAAGGTTCTGCACTCGTGTAGTCCCCAGGTCTGGCCACGACTTATCAGCTCCAGTCTCTGAGTCCTAAACTTTTCTAGTCCACACAGTTCTCGTCTTGTACCCTGGGAAAGCTCTCAGACTCGCAGTAAAGCGCATGAGACCACCAGGCAGCTCCACGCATGCTGCAGTGCCGTGCGTCTCCAGAAAAGGAGAAGTTTTAAAAAAAAAAAACTGGACAAGCTCGCCCAAGCTATATAATCTCACCAGTTCCCAGCTCCCTCTCCAGACACCCTGGCGAAACTAAGTCAATCGTTGTCTCCCCACCACCTGCTATTGTAACATAGCTCACCAGGTGCTACCAATCATATACAGACATAGGTACACTCGCACTTACACATTCCCCCCCTCTCCCAGGCTTCTCTCGATATATTCATCCCAGTCCCACCACTCACCCCAAACTCCCCATCCGCAGAAAGCCACACAACACCTGTTTTGTTTGTACTCCAATTAAGGCATCAATTATTCCAATTGACATTGTGCATCCATTACTCAAGACTATTATTCAGTTATTAGTCTAGCCCCCACCCACATATTCCTTTTTTTCGCCAAAGATTTTTTTTTTCTTTTCTCTTCTTGAAACTTTTGGACTCTGTTCATCATTGAACCTATCATTGACCATTGGAAATTATCCGCTATTTCATAGGATATCCTTTTACACCTTTTCCAATTGAAATATTTTGGAATTCTGGTAAATTAGAAAAAAAGATAAAATTGCATCTACAATACCAGATATACTTGGCAGATAGAAGCATCAGCATTCTAACGCTCTTACGATAATACGACAATACAAAAAAAACAATGGACCCTCTCACACCAATGGTTATCAAACGGAGAACTCAGGCTCGCCTCTTGGCCGCTGATCCACATGTTAAGCAGATGGAGCAAAGAGCTCACACAGAATGCATTTCTACTTATTCTTTGGATATCTTCAGTCACCTTGTGGAACTTGAAGAAAACACTCGTATGACTCCTGAACTCATTCATTCACAACCTCAGATCACAGTTGCAATGAGACCTGTCTTGTTTGATTTTCTCATGGATGTTCATAGCAGACTCAAACTTTCCTCAGCTTCTTTCTACTTGGCTGTCAACATCATTGACCGTTACTGCTCTCTGAGAATTGTTAGAAAGGACCACTTCCAATTGCTTGGACTGAGTTCATTGTGGCTTGCTGCTAAGTTCATTGAGCCAAAGCAGAAAATTCCATCCTTGGACTTTTTGAGAGCTACTTGCTGTCATTGTTACTCCAAGCAGTTGTTCCTCGAGATGGAGTTCCACATTCTCAAGTCCCTCAATTGGGAAGTTGATGCACCAACACATGACTCCTTGATTGATCTGGTACTTAAGGAGCAGAATGCTGACTGTCAACAACCAGAGGTTGTCAACTACATTGCCAACTATCTCTGTCAATTGATGCAGTTCCACTACAAGTGTACTTTCAGTTACTCTGTTTCTCAGATTGCTATGGCCGCTGTTATGATCGCTTCAAATGCTGTCACACTGGCAAACGAGAATATCTATAATAACTCCAGCTCAAACTCATCGCAGTTGGTTAGTCTTGTTCAATTGATGCTTACCGTCCTGAGAGATACTGAGATTCCACACTCTATGAAGAGCAAGTTCTTCCAAAAGAGTAACGATGTCAAGGTCAACGCTCAGCTCCACTACCTTTACCAGTACTCAGATGAGGCTTCTCACCAGGCACATGCGTATTTCCCATCCACACCAATGTATACTTACTACAACACACCAATGACATCTCGCCAATCGTCCACCTCCTCTTCTTTTGTGTCTGGAGACTCTGATGTCTTCTCTCGTGGGTCTACATCCACGCTAGCAACACCACCTTCTAGCTGCACAGCTTCACCTGTGAATAACGCAAAGACTGCTGGTGATCGTGTCCCACTACAGATACTAAAGGTCCACGCACCATTGCAGAGAGTGTACCCTCACGTTCCAGCAGGTGTGCCACCACATGTGATGACTATGAACGACAATTGCGATGTTCTTGAGAGAAAGCGTTCCTACGGCGCTTGATCAAACCCCTTCTTTTTTTTTCCTGTTGCCTGTATATTTCTGGTCTATTCGTTTACCCCCCTTGCTCCTTTTTTTTTCATATATTCTGGTTGATTAGTTTTGTTGAGTGTTTTATCTGGTTCCTTGTTGTCTTTTTGCCTTTCCTGTTTCTACTCACTCCTGTCTGAGTTTTATTGTGTACTGGTGCTCTCTTTGTTGTAATACGGTGTACCCAACTGGATTTGTGGTACTCTTCATATTAACAGCATATATACAATACAAGAGACGATACACATATTGTTATTGTAGTTCACGTGTACAATTCTATCATAGGTGATTTCATGATATTTGACAAGGATTGTAATTGATGCTTTCTGTCACGAAAGTATAAACTTCCCGGAATGACGTACAGTGTGGTACTCTCATCATCAAACTGGTGCCTACGAGGATTTGCTACTGTATGTCTTCACCCGAGTCCACCCCTGGCATGCTGATGACGAGCCTGTAATCCTTGACAAGTAATAATGTAAAAACTAGCAGCATTACACCCCCTTCCACAGGCACCTTTAGCAGTCCTACAACACCCAGTACTAAAAGGAAGCCATTACGTTCACAGAGATCATTGAAGGCGGACGTATGGTTGGGGCAGTTATAATAGGGGGGAAGAGAGAGAGAGAGATCAGCATAACTGCCGGGTGGTTTTCCTTATCCACTTCGCCATACGAAGATCTACACCGCGTAAAGAACGAACTTGAGTATGAAACAGGTGGATTTGGTGGCTGACTCCATTAAAGTATTTATGCATTTATTAATGGCTTTAAACTTTGGAAGGATCAAGCCACTATTTTTTTTCTCCCAAGCATTGATCTGGGGATCAGGGGGGAGGAGGTCACAGGGGGACATATCATTTGGGGCACCGGCTTGAGCCTCCCAACCTTGGCCGATATATGATCCAAGCTCGATGATCTTGTATTAAGCAGTGAGAGTCGGATACTCACATGGGCTTCTGGGAGAATTATGCTACAGTGCTCACAATGAACAAGAAGGTTTCAATGGGTAATAATTACACGGGCTGCAGTATGAGCCCGTTCTTGCAAATCTGGACGAACCGTAGCCGAATCGGGCTCGATCAGATGACTTCGAAGACTTGGAGCAATGAGCCCGTTAGGAAATTTAGCACCGATTTGATATGTACAATATCACTGGCAATCAAGTGATATTCGTCAGAAAAAGAAAAGGGGCTATGAAATTCGATTCTTTCAAAGTTTATACTCTTTTTGCTAATCACTGTGATGTCTCAATCTTCAAAACTTTGGACCGAAATGGCAACATCAATAAATGCTTGACGTCAGTAGCTGTCCACAGTCTTGTGCACAAAAGAAAAAGTTGTAGTGTTATATTATGATAAATTTCAACAGTTTGCCTTTTCTTTTGAAGTATCCGCTTTCTGCTGGCTTGCCATGTCTGTCGGGTTAATTACTTAGGGTCTCTTGAGACTTTGTTCCCGTTTGTTCGGCGGAGCACATGCGCTTCTGCATTCTTCTTTCTCCCTGTCTGTCTTTAACTTTTTTTTGGGGGAGGGGGGGAGCGTTGTCGCTTCTTGCACTGGGGTAGAATAAGGTTCGCCAGATCTAGTCCATGGCCTGTAAGTCTTTGTCTTCACAAAGGGTAAAACAGCAGTTTTTTTTTTCCTCTAGCGATCTCTGTCCCAGCCTAAACGGGAACTTGAAACGTCTCTCACGTATAGTTTGCGCCAGCTGTGTAGAGTGGTTTCTACATTTATTGAGAAGTCACCAGTGTTTCTGCCTTCAGTGTACAATAGCCCATCTCCAATTTATAAATAAACACCAGATCAAGATAGTCGTGCCCCGGATCATTAGCAGCCACGTCCCTGAAGTGTGGAGCTTGTTTCCCACCTGCCCCTCTCGGGCCGAGTCTTGCTCTCATGATCCCGGGATGTGAGCCTCGAGTCTGGATATTAAAGGGCCGTCCACCACAATGATCGCCGATTTTGAACAATTAGATTTCAAGCTGGCGGAGAGAAGGATGGGAATGACAGCTTTTCAGGTTTGTAGATCCTAGTCCCCCAAGGGGGAGGAGGTTCCAGGCGCGGTACATTAAAAAGATCTGGTCTTGTCGTAGACTTCCAACCTCCCCAACAATTAACGCCTTAGTCCCTCTTAGGGGTCCGCAAACCTGGCAAACCCAAAAAGTTAGTATTAGCATTGGGACTTTCTGCAATATGTGAAAACGAAAAGATATCGAGTGCCTCGAGGCTGACTGTTAAAGAGAATGTAAGTAAAGGTGAGCTGCTTTGTGTCTATAACAGACAGTTTCCTAAAGCTTTCCAGACTTTGGCTGTTTAAGGTCCTCAAAACAAAGTATGGAGGCCACAACCAAGTGAGAAATAAATCGTTTCCTAGATCTTGAATAATGACGTGAAGAATAAAGGCTAGACGTCCAGTAGAATAATGTACACTCCCCTACATACATGAGCACATTTTATTATAAAATAAATACAATATCACACTCACCATAAGTACTCTGCAGAATTGATAGACCAAGAACAAGGGAGAGACCACATTCCTCGACGAGGCAAGTTCCTAGTCTTATCTTCCACATAAGTTCTGAACAGATCGTCGATCTATCGGAGCGCCCTTTGTCAATGTTACTTTTTTTTTCAGTAAGGCTGACGCACGCAATTAAGTAACAAAATTACCGCCACAATCGCCGGGGGATCCATCTCAATGTACATCAAGAATATAACTTCTAAGGTTCCATCAACTTCTCATAGTCAACACTTGTACTTACCTTTTTGCTTTGAGCTGCTCTTGAAACAATACCAAGTTTTCTGCCACAGACCCCTTTGTACTGAATTGCCCCTATATCGTAAAAACACCCAGGCAGCCATCTCGCTGACGACTGCATATACTCCTCACTCTGGATAAGGGGGCCTGGAAAACCGGGTGATCCGGCCTTGCTATGTTATCTTAGCTTTTACCCATAATTGATCCCTAAATCCCATTGTATTGTATGCATCTGGTAAGTAGATTTCCTGCTGCTAAGCATACGTCAATATGTGTTTCAAGTGATCATTGTTAATTGATATTACTCAAACTTGCTCTCAATTACTACATGGAGTGAGTAAGCGCTAGACCATGGTATCATGATAAAGTTGAATGGAATAGAGTCTGCTCAAAATGGTATCACATATTCAATTACCAGTCAGTGAATTCTAAACTACATTACTCTGAATTCAAATGCCATCCTATTGACCGCCACCCGTCTTGATAACTTGCGGGGAAGCTCAAGCTAACAGTACAGTACTTTCTTAGTTTTGAGGCACTCCATGTGCGCATACCAGAACGGTCGCTGGGGCGACGGGATTCCGTTTTTTTGGCTAAGTAGAGGGTCTCGCTGTTCGAGGGGACTATCAATTTTCTAGACCCTAAGGGTCTCAAGTCTCAAGTCTCAAGTCCCTGAGACCAAAAAAAAATTGGGGAATCTGCCGATGCTGTAGTAGGCAGCTCAGGATAAACAACTGGGTCAGAGAAGGCATATTAACCCAAATATTTCTATTAACCCGTCACGCCTCATTTCATTTGCGTGCACTCTTATTCCGATTCCGAATTTTCTGTCAATTGAGCTGCCCAGATTATGAAGGCAAAGCACCGTCATAATGGAGAAGCTCCACAGCGTGAGAAGCTGAGCAAAACAGCTGCAAATGAATACAACGGATATTACCCAGAGACCGAGACACCAGATCAGCTCAGTCTTGATCAGATAGACTCTGAATTCTTTTACAATAATTATGTCAAGTTGAGGAAGCCAGCCATCATTGATGGCCAGGTCGATGGCCTAGACATTGATTCATTTCAACCAGATACAATTGTCTCAAAACTACATAGCGATGATCAGGTATTACTAGTCGAAAAGAAGCATCAAGGGGGTTTTGGATCTGGAACTGAGAGAGTTAAAATGACTTTCAAAGATTTTATGGGGAAACTCCAGAAGGAGAATGGTGATCAGTTTTATCTGACAACGCAATACGCAGAAGATGATCCAGATGAGATTAGTAAAACAATTGCGAAATTACAAGATGACGAATCAGATGATGAAGACAGCTTCCCACAGTTAGCTGAACAAAATTCCACAAGCGATAATGAGGACGATGAGGATGAGAGTGACGACGCTCTTCCAATCTCAACAACTGCTGATGCATTTTCAGATACAGATTCGATCGATTTCAATGATATACATGATGATTTTGACGAAGCAGAAGATGAGGATGAGTATCCAGCCGATGATGTGATCTCCAATGATCTGCCCGGTGGTCCTCTCACGCTCTCTGAAGCAAGTCGCAGAGTTCATGAGCTTGTTCAAAAGCCTCTCACGTCTCTCGTTTCTAAAGATGAGCTCCCTTTACAACCGGAAATTTTGAACAAATTGATCCCGCAACAGATAAACATTTGGATTGGTAAATCAAACTCTGACACGAACACACCAGTCAAGATTCAAAAAAATCTGAATGACTATGGTTTAGGGCGTCGTATACTTGGTGGTGGTGTCTCCTCTGGGTTGCACCATGATCATGCTGATAATTTGTACATCCCAGTTTGTGGATCCAAAAGATTCACAATATTTGCCCCTTCAGATGCTGAAAAGATGTACACGGTTGGTAATATCAATAAGGTTTTTGGAAGTGGTGTTATTGATTACAAAAATAATGAGAATGCACCTGGTTGGAGACCACTGAGAGGAGACAGTGCTATCATAACTGAAGTTGCTAAATGGAAGTTGGACAATGACGAGGACCTTACAGAGAAGGAAAGAGATGCTTATATCGAACTAATTGAAAATGAAGAACTAATGCTTGAGGATTTTGAGACCAAGGTGATTGACCAAAGCGGTGTTAAGAAAGACCCACCATCATTCTCGAAGGTTCCGCCATCTATTCTTCACCTTGATCAAATCAGTGATAAGAAGCTTCGTAAGGAAGTGGAGGACGTTGCACATAAGAAGTGGCCTAAACTATTTGAAGCAAAGAGAATGACAATTTTATTGAAACCAGGTCAGATGCTTTATTTACCTGCTGGCTGGTTCCACGAAGTAACATCCTTCGGATCTAACAGCACTAACTCAGGAAACAACATCCACATAGCTCTCAACTATTGGTACTCACCTCCAGATGACGCTGAAAATGTCTACACTGATTCCTACTGGTCAGAGGATTTCTCTCGTACATTGGCATCATGTAACCACCAATTGAAAGAATGATATAAACTGCTTAATAAATCTCAACCCAATAATGATTAGTTTCTGCACTTAGCTGAATGTCGTAAATGTCGTAAAACATCCGAACACCAAAACCCTACCTCTTGGCATGTGCGCGCTCACGCTTTGACACAAAATAATTCGCGACAAGCCCTATGGGACAGGTATTTTTTCTTGATCTGATTCGGTCACGCGTAATTTTCAGTCCAAAAGCAATAATGAGTGATTTTCAGAACGCTTCTTCGACTCCACAAAAACGAGAAAGCGACTCTATTATTTCGCGAGATGACTCACAAAACCTAACAAGTGTGAAAAATTGATTGATCTTAAAGCGGGATGCTTCAAGGGGCGACAAAGGCGGTTCGGGAAACATGCATTTTGCAAACCGGGCCGGTGCCTTGTGCGCATTGTTAGATATGCCTGTGCCCACGGGCCCTAGAAACATAATTTGGATCAGGATCAAAAGCGCAGGTGGGTCCACCCCTGTTAGATTGAGCCTTCCTACAGTTTCCAACAAATTAGCCATCGTGGTCCATGTGGTTACTTCTAATTACCAAACTCACCAAGAGCTTCTAAGTTTTTGCCTCATAAACAACTTCGGAGTTCTTCGTAAACCTGGCATTCCCATCTGGCGCGATTGGCTAGCCATCCTTATCAATAGGGGCTGATAAGTGAGGGTGTCTTGCTTGAGGCAATCTTTCCACAATCAGTGAATATGACACACCGGCCTAAAAAGTAGCAGTCCCGTTGATATTTTCGCAAATTAGGGCAGACATCTCTGTTAAATGTAGTTATTCACCTTATATACAAACAGGCCTTGGATAATCTAGTTTTATCAATTTATTACCCTGGATTGGCACATCCGTTTGTCACAAAATGGAGCTTCCGTTGCATCTACGAGGCCGCGAAGAGCCCATGGTTACCATATTGGGAATGTTGGCGAAATCATACGACGATGTACTCAGAAGGCTCCTCTATGGTGTTCATCAAAGATATATCTTAACATTATATTCCCAATACTAAATCATGATCCATTAGGACCAAATAAAATGATAGTACCAAGCAGTACATAATCTGTAACAGCATTCCATGCGATCTTATGTCTCTATCATTCCCTATATTGGTGTGTCCTCTACCATATAAATTTCGCACGCAAAGTGCGCCATTTCACGCAAAAGCAAAAAGCGACGCAACTCTTTTCCACTACTGTTTTTTTTTTCACAGAGCTGCAACTTTCCCTTCTTTTTTCAAAAAATCGTAAAAGGCCCCACAAACGCCCCTTTTCCGTAAGGACCCGGATAACCCAGCTCGATCCAAAGATCTCAGGTCAAGATGTAAGCATATATCAACCTCTTCTAACTCTGTGTGTGATCCTTTCTATTTGCAGCGGCCGCTTGAGCCAGTTAAGGTTGCGAACGTGCCGTGTTTTGATGTGCTGTTGACGCTTTCCTGCCCCATACTTTGACACATACACAAGCAACCTCGCGCACACCACACCAACCACAAACCGCAAACACCTCGATGGGTAACATGCACAGAGTATCCAAATATCAATCTAGAAGGGACATTAACTAATCATCAACATAGTGAACAAAAGAGCCACGCCCTCTCTTGCTCTCTGCACCTCTGCATCTCTGGTTATTAAACCCCCTTTTTGTCACGTTTTTGTGTGTTGTCTATTAGACCTCTGTCGTTTTCTTGACACGTACTGGGATCTATCCACTAAAGGCTGTATTCATACACAGTTAAACTAGCTTCCTGCTGACTTGTAAGGAAACACTTGCTGACTGCCCTGTTTGAGAGGTTTTCATTAACTGCTACTCCATACAGTCTTGCTAATTGTTGATCAAGCTCAGCATAACCCGCTAAAGAACTTTTCTTGCTAGTTTAGGAGATCATATCATTACTCCCCTTATTTGTGCTTATCCCTATCGATTCGACACACTTCCAACGTTGAAAGCTTTTCTTCCAAAAAAGAAAGAGAAAGACCGAAGATTTTAATTAATCCTTTGGTGTTTGTTTTTTCTTCCTGCCTCCCCCTGTTTGATCTGATCACCGTCTCTATTTTGCTACTATCATGGCTTTGGCCAACAGAAGACCTGTCGCTTTCCCAGTTGCGGAATCGACCTCATCGTCTCCTTCTTTCAAGCCTCGTCGTTTGAGTTTGAACTCTGAATATACTATGACTAAAGCTACAAAAAAGTCTCCAGCAACAATCAAGGAGATGACCCCAGAAGGAAGTTCAGGATCTAGTCCTGAAGACTTGGAGGCTTCCCCAACAAGTTCCATTTCTACTTCTGTTACGTCACTTTCCATTGCTTCAACTTCCACTGCTCCTAAACCTAAAGAGAAGGTCAAGAGCGAAAAGAAAAAGGACAAGTCCTCCACAAAGCAGCCGTCTGCTACTGGTATCTCCACGACTATCCCAGTCACTGGTGAGAGACCAAAACCAGAAGAGCACAAGTCTTTGGATGACACTGTTTTGTTCAACATTTTTGAAATCCTCTTTGACCATGACCCAGAAGGTAAAGGTATGACCGTGAAGCAAATCTGTGATATCCTTGTTGAAAGACATCCAGATGTTTCCGGTATGTCTTCTAAGACCTCAAATTTGGTATCTGCTAAGCTTAACGCCTATGTCAAACGTATTGAAAAAGGTGAGAAATCTTTGATCTATGCCTTGTCTAGAGAATGGGCCGATGCTTCACCAAAGAGAATGGTCTACGTTTACCGTGGTTTGCTTGCTCCTGACTTCTATATCCATGCTCTTGCAGCTATCGAAAATCAAAAGGCTGAGATGCAGAACAACTCTCCTGTCCCAGAAGATAAAAAACACTTCTTTGACTCTATGAAGGACAAGGGTTCTCCTATGTTTGGAATGGCTGGTAACGAAATGAAGAGACGTGCCACTGCTTTCGATTTGGGTATCAACAAAAACACATTCTCTGATATTCAACTTGATTTGACTCTGCCACAGATCACCATTCCTTATGCTGCTGCACCTGTTACAGCCTCTTTGGGAATCAAAGCTGCTCTGAAGTCCACAACTGCAGTTGCTGCTCAGACTGAATCATCGAAGGATACTGCAATCTCCGACTACGACCTTGAAGATCTTGACCAGTTTGATCAGGATGACTTTGATACTGAAATCAGAACCACCTTGAGAAACAACAAGAGATCTAAGTCCATGTCTTATCTCCAGTCGAAGAAAATGCGTACACTGACTGTTGCTGCTGCTGCTCCAAGACTTTCTAAGGTCAAGACAGCAGCTCCATCTGCGTCTGCTGCTGCTGCTGCTGCTGCTTTGCACGCTGCTGCCCTAGAGGGTGTTTCCCCATCAGGAAGCTTCTCTGCTGGCAGAAGTGCCAGACACTCTGTCTCCTCTGAGGCTGCAGTTTCTGCTAAGTGGCTCAAGGCTGTAAGAGGTGGATTCTTAACTCAAGAGATTGATGCTCCAGAGAGCATCTCTTGGGATGAACTGGATTCCATTTTTGCTTGAGTATCTGAGGCAATGTCTTTTGCACACACTCATTTTAACTTCACCCACTTATTCATTCATTCATTCATTCGCACAACACAACCCCCCCCCCAGAGGTACTCTGTTAACCTCCAAACTTTCACTTCCATTACCTGTACATTTAACCACATGTTTCCCCAACCACGTTCTGTTTCCTTTTTTTTTATTTGTTTTTTCTCTTTGTTGGATTTCCTATACACTGAGCTGTTTCCGTTTTATTTTAATGGCCGAAAACTACATTTAGATCAATTTCTATTTCTGCTTTTAAATTGTTTTTCTTTTGTTGTTTCCACCAATCATATTCACCACCAATACACCCATCAATATATACACACCCGAATCTGGGCGATTCACAGTCTTGGAAGTGGTTCTCCTGATTCTTTGGAATATTTATTTTACTGATCCACTACTTTGGAGATCAGCATTTTTCACACTATTGATGCTAAGATATCGACGGCATTCCCCCCCCTCTACAAATATTGCTATTTTCCTGTCCTTGGATTCATGCACACGCATCCACATTCACATTGACACCTACCAAAGCTTCAATTCTTGCCGCCCCTTCCTACTGTGCATTACTAGAGATTACTACTACTTTTGTTTCCTGTTTTAAAGCCCGCCCTCCTACTATGTTTGCCTTACCTCTCCGTTCCTACTTACTTCCACTGTTATCAGATCTCTCTCCGTGAGATTTCGTGCCGGTGTTAATGACTCATGATATATGATTAGCCTTAAATTTTTTATTGTAGTTGAAAATCAATCAAACCATAGAAGGTGCCCTTAACAAAGTAATGGATGCATGCAGCCGAAGATGAGGATCGGAAGCATGCTTCCGCGTTTTCTAGTCAGCGGTCACACGCCTGCGGCTGCTGAAAATTCGTTAATTTTAACTTAAAGGATGTAATAACTCTTGACTTTCCCATTGAAGGATCATATAATTTGAAAGATCTCACTTTTAAAAACTTCTGTGAAAACTTGTATTCCCTCTTCAATCGTCTCGTAGTGTGGCGTCTCTCCGCATTATTGCAAATTTGCAGTTTTCTATTGGCCCGTGACTCTGCCTCGTTAGGGACCACAGACCCCGAGAAAAATATCCTGAAGTGCGTGCACCGGCGAGAAACTTTTGACATAAATACCGGAGGCCATCCTCGATTGTCTCCTTTTGATCAATTCCTGTTAATCATACTGTGATCTAATTATACACGATGTCGCTTAGAGTGACAGCTAATTCCACCACACGAAGTGCCAAGCTCGTCAGAGCAGTTGGTCTCCAGACCAGAACCTTGTCATCGCACATCCAACTACAACAGCGTTCCATCGCAACATCACAGAGAAGACTCAGAAACACTAGTATAAGGACTTTTTCAACATCACGCCCTGCTTTCAAGTCTGTTGAGGTTCCATTTGAAGAGCTCGATGAAGATGTCCAAGAAATGCTCAAAGAAGATAGAGCAGTGGACAAAGTAGATGTTTGTATTGTTGGTGGTGGGCCAGCTGGTCTCGCTACCGCTATTAAGATCAAACAGCTCGAACTAGAGAACGAAGGATCTCGTGAGATTCGTGTTGTTGTCTTAGAAAAGGCCCCTGATATGGGATCTCATATTGTCTCAGGTGCCGTGTTGGAACCAAGGGCATTAAGGGAACTTTTCCCAGATTCAGAGTACTACGATGAAGAAGGAAACGGTATTCCATTGCCAGAAGAGTTGGTCACTATGGTTGAGGAAGAGCACTTGAAGTACTTGATCGGAGATATTGCTCTTCCAGTCCCAGAGCCACCGCAAATGCTCAACAAGGGTAAAAACTACATCGTTTCCCTTAGTGAAGTTGTTAAGCACCTCGCCGAGAAGGCGGAGGAACTTGGTGTTGAGGTTTACCCATCCACCGCTGTCTCCGAAGTTGTTTATGATTCAACTGGTGCTGTGAAAGGTGTTGCCACTAAGGACATGGGTATTGGTAAGGACGGTGTTCCAAAGGACTCCTTCGAACGTGGAATGGAGTTCCACGCTAGAGTCACTGTGTTTGCCGAAGGCTGTCATGGTTCTCTCTCCAAGGAAGTCATCAACAAGTACAAATTGAGAGAAGGAAGATCACCTCAGACATACGGTCTTGGTATAAAGGAAGTTTGGGAGGTAGAACCATCAAAGTTCAAAAAGGGATATATTTCCCACACCTTGGGTTACCCATTGACCTATGATACATATGGAGGTGGTTTCATCTATCACTTTGGTGATGGCCTGGTAGCCGTTGGTCTCGTTGTCGGACTCGACTACCAAAACCCATGGATCTCTCCATACCAGGAATTCCAAAAAATGAAGCATCATCCATTCTATAGAGAGACATTAGAAGGTGGTAAGTGTATCTCATATGCCGCTAGAGCTTTGAATGAAGGTGGTTTCCAGTCGGTTCCAAAGTTGAACTTCCCAGGTGGTGTCCTTGTTGGTGCCTCTGCAGGATTCATGAACGTTCCAAAGGTTAAAGGTACACATACAGCCATGAAGACAGGAATGCTTGCTGCTGAGAGTATTTACGAGCAAGTCAGTAAAATGGAAAAGATCATGACCGAAGAAGATGAAGAGTATGATCCAGAGATCCACGACGTTGAAGAACCAGCCCTTGACTTGGAGTCATATGAGCAGGCCTACAAGAACTCTTGGGTTAATGAAGAGCTCTACGAGGTTCGTAACATTAGACCTTCCTTTGGTACTGGTATCGGATTCTTGGCAGGCGCCGCTTACTCTGGTATTGACTCCTTACTTTTGAAGGGCCAAGTTGCTTGGACATTCAAGCATCATCACACTGACTCCGCTGCCACGAGGTCTGCAGACGAGTTTGAGAAGATTGAATACCCAAAGCCTGATGGTAAAATCTCCTTTGACATTCTTACCTCTGTTTCTAGAACTGGTACTTACCATGATGAGGACGAAAGAAATCACTTAAGGGTCCCGGACCAGGACATGGAAAAGCATACTGATATTGCTTGGCCAAAGTTCAAGGGTGTCGAAAACAGATTCTGTCCTGCTGGAGTTTACGAATATGTTGAAGATGATAGCTCCAAACATGGCGTCAAGTTCCAAATCAACTCTCAAAACTGTATTCACTGTAAGACATGTGACATCAAGGTTCCAACGCAAGATATCAACTGGACAGTTCCAGAAGGTGGTGATGGTCCAAAGTACATGATGACCTAAGCTGTCCTCGCATCTTGCATTATATGGCCTGCTCAAAATAGACGTTAAAATTCATGATAGATAATCGCTTTTTAATTTACATGTGATCAGTGATTCGATAAGAGTCCTTCATATATTTATTTAAGTGTTTGACACACCATTGTAATTCAGGAGTCATGTAGATTCATAATACAAACGATCATAAAGTCATTACATTACTTGTGCTTTTTCGCTCTGGTATTCTGCCTATACATACATCAGGTAACCCAAACGTGTAACACTTTATCACCCACTAACTTCATCATATCTCTTACCATGATCCAATCCTCTTCGCTTTCGATCACAATGAAATCACCATCTTCATCTTGATATTTCACCTTGCCTTTCATTTGTCCACCACACTGTTTAATTTTCTTGTCGATCTTATCCAGGAACTCTTCGACTTGAATATCAACGGACACCATCATTGTGAATAGATCCTGCTCGTACATTAGCCTAACAATGATAGAGTTCGAAGGTAAGTTGTTCTTATAAGATTCCGAGATTGATCTCATCGTCTGGATAGATTCCTGAGTAGCACGTCTGGAGCTCGTTGGAACTTCAGATCTTTGACGACTGTGACCAGGTGTGGTTGAAGTGTAGCTCGATGGCATTGTCAGATCTGAATTGGTACGAGCAATATATGAAGACCTTGTTGAGCTTCCAGCAATGGAAATACCATTACTGATTCTATCATTCACACTCATTTGGGACATACTTTGAACAGTGGAATTTTGGTATTCATCTTGCAAGTTTATAACCAATCTTCGAATGCATGCCTCCCAGTTGGTACGTGTCTCCTCATTCTTAAATCTCATCAAGAAACTGCCGGTATCTTTGATGCCAGACCATGAGATATTCAGCTGATGTGGTGTGATACTGCTGATGTTATAAATGTTAGCAATAGATATTCTTCCTTTTAGTTCGAATCCAAGTACTTCGGAAGCAGAGAAAAGATTGGTTGTGGACTTCTTCTTCAGACCAATTGTAGATTTCTTTTGTTGTGGCAATAATTCTTTGAAGAAAATGATAATGTTTTCAAAGAGATAGACTTGAAATTCTCTTTCATCTGAGCTCTTTGAGTTATCATTAACGGCGACCTTATCGAAAAATAGTAGTTCACCAAAGCTATGAACATCATAACCCTTCCAATCCACTACCTTATCAAACAGTTTCTTCAGCACCTCAACATTCTCCACACGTCTTTGATTCTCATTAATATCATTAGCAATTTTTTTAGAGATATCCAAAGCCAACAAAAGCTCATTGTAGTTTGGCAACTGTTGCTCTGAGTATTTAATAAGTTCTTTCAAAAGAAGTGGATATTTACATAGTCTCTGAACCGGTTTGATCAAGAAACTCTGAAGTTCCAAATCGTTCTCGATAATCAACTGATTGTGCTTCTGTCTTAAAGGTGAAGAACTAATGAAATCAATTGCAGCCTTTTGCCCAATTGACCAAGGTTCGTAGAGTTTGAAGAAAGATTGGGCGTGAATAAAAATGGAGCCCATTCTTTGATACTTTGCATCTGCCAAACTGTTGATCTCCAATGACACTAGTACACGTCTTTGGAAATCAAGAATATCATCAATGTTTGGGAAAAGCATGTACAAGTCTTCAGATGATATAATGTTGAACTCTAGTAATTGTTCCTTGTACTTCACCAATGTCTCCAAATCGTTAACGTATTTTCTCTCTGTTTCAACAAGTTCCTTTATAACTTTCGATTTGGAATCTGTGATCTTGATTTCCTCCTCAACGTCAACTTGTCTGCTAAAGATTGATGGGGCAAAATCAATTACTCTGTTGATAACATTAATGATCTTTATCAAATCATCAGTCTCGTTGGAGAAAACGTTTGAAATTGTGAATAAATCTGAGTGTTCAAATCCAAGGTAATTCTTACAAGCCAAGATGAAATCATAAATAGACTTTTTACAAGTCTTCAGATCATCTGATGAAACCACTGGTAATGTTTGTGCTGGTTTGATGAGATTGAAAATGACACAAAGTGGGGAACCCTGCTGGAAAAGAGCCCATAACTGTGTCACTGGGTCACAACTTACAGTTGCCGGTAATACACCAGCGTGGAAAGTCGTTAATGGGGAAACTGCAGGTGAATGTACTGCTGAACTGAGTGTTCCAGAGTCATCACTAAGATTACTGAATGTGGAGATTCCACTTATCCTTAGATTTGTACCGTTTCCTGATTTGTAAAGACTATGTGAAGATGAATTTGAAGATTTTTGTGAAAGTGCTAATGCTTGATTCTCAGAGAGAACCTCAGCACTAGAGTATGCAAGATTGAGGTATGGTTTAAGCTGTGGAGCGGTTTCTAGTCTTTTCTTTAACTTTAGACAGACGTAAAAGAGTGAGTCATTGGATGTCACCTGTTTGTTCATGAGCATTAGAGTGTTATTGCTAGCCATCGCTACCATACTGACTGGCGCGCCATTAGATATGGATGTAGATCTGGAAGTTGGTCCACCGTTGGGTAGAGAGACCATCGATGTCGACGCCGTTTTGATGGAAAGGCCGTTGCTCGAGTTATTCATATCTGGGAACTCAATTATGGGTATCTCAAATGGGTGATTCTTTTTGCAGCGCTAAACTGTGTGGATCAACGTATTAAACGCGCTTTCTCCTTTCACTAAAAGGTGTTATGTGGAATGCTCAATGTTGAGGGGAAAGGGAAATTCGTGCAAGGGAAACACAACGGGCGGACTAAAAGAAACGTAAAGGCCGTCACTAACGATGACCAAAATCAAAAATGTGTTGAAAGGAACGACAAAGTCCAATGGTTGTCCTGCTATGTAGCGGCTTTCCCCTTCTTTAATGTGTTCTCTTTAGCCGCCCACCCGTTTGTTGGCCCTTTGACGTTTACAAACCGCCAAAATCGAACTGCAACATCGCGAAAGTGGCGCGACGGCCGGGTAACACATACCCCTCCTAAAACCCGAACACCACTAGTGCTGGCCATTCCTCCCCCGACCCCCGCGGTGGTTCCATAATAGCACAACAATGTTGTGTTACATGAAGTCAGTTATAAAGCAGTTGAATTGTGTTTTCCATAAATATTAAAGAGGGGAATGACAATATCGGTGGTACTTGAGGCGAAAGAGCTCAAAGATAACAACCTTCGGGTTCTAAAGCTACGAAAGTTGGAATATAAACGTTCCCTTACAAGGTACTTTGAACTTCTTGGTTATGTCTTTATTATCATTCTTTATTTTAAAAAGTATGTTTAGTGATTATTTAGTTTGTGTTTTTGTTTTTGTTTTTTTGCTTGAACTTCTTTTATTAACTTTGTATTAATTAGCATCTCATTCACTAGGTTCCTTTTACGACTTATCCTTCAAAAAGTACTAGGAAACCCATTTCCAACACATGCACATATGCAATTGGAAATGACAGTCAAACGACAATTAACTAAATCATTTTTTTACACAATCATCTTATTAAACACATTATTTTTAATGTTGGATTTGATAGTTGGAGTTCCTATAACTTCATCCGATTCCAACTACATGCATGGGAGTTTAACATTACAAATCATTGGAGAGACAAAACCTACAACAAGGCTTGTCTATGTTTACTACAACATACTCATATTTGCATCCCAATTCATCACAATATATCTATCTTCAATCCTCGATACCAATAGTGAAGTGGAAAAACAGAATGAAATATTACCAGGGTCAACTTTTTCGCTCAATGAAGTTGAAGGTGATGGCTACTCCGGCATCTCTAACGTGGCACATATCCGGCCAAGACTAATATATAACGAAATCACGAGCTACGAACTATCCGGAGAATCTCCGGATCATTATCACGATTATATGGGCAACCGACTAAACTTGGGAGCAATGATATAAGAAAAAAATTTATTTATGAATACTAAGAAGTAGTTATATTAATGAAGATAACTGAACAGCTTAACGTTTTACTTCATTAGGAGCGATTATCCAGTTATCCAATTTAACATGTGCGCCAGTACAATGTAAATTCATAATGCTCGATCTGTAGCTGATAATCAAAAACAGCTGTCGGAGAATTAGCTGTAAGGGGGAAAAAAGACAGCAGCTGGAAGGACTCGATAACGCATTTACTGACAAATATAAGCCGCTAATTTATATATTTGTTTTCTATCAATTCACTCTTTGGGATACGTTCCCCTCACTTCAATGACTTCTAATCAACTGAGTTTGGGGGCGGGGCCGTTTTAAATTAGCAATTGCCAGTGATAAGCAATGTTTTCAATGCTGAAGTGCGCAGGATATTACCCAATACACCGACCCTTCCTTATCGGGCCCTAACGTGCATATCGGGGCTCTTCTGCGTCGGCGGTGTGTCGCGTATCATCTCTTCACTTGCGATATCCCCCTCTAGGAAAGGTTATCCTGAAGTTTAAAAGCATATCAGTAAGTTTAGAATACCGATTGACTATCAATAAGCTTTTATATATAATGTGCATATTCCTCGAAGGAAATTTGGCAGAAATGATTACAATAGGGCTTTCGCCGCAATTCTGATCTTGATCAGAAAGGAAAAAATAGGATGAGCTCCGAACCATTACAGAATGAAAAGCAACAAATCACTGGTGAAGTTACATCTCACTCTTCAATTTCATCTCTTCTTATAGAGGAGAATGTGAATACCGAAGAACTTGCAGATCTTACTTCCCAAGACCCAGCTCTCACTGCAAAGATACACTTGATCAATGACGCTCTTGATGAAATTGGTTTCACTTGGTACCATTTCAAATTATTCTGCTTGAATGGTATGGGTTATGCTGTGGACTCTCAATTAACTTCAATTCAATCCTCTGTTTCAATTTATGTTCGTTATCAATACAAACAGGGATTTTCATCCGATACAGTTGCAGCTTATGCAGGTTTACTCGTTGGTGCTATCTTCTGGGGTTTTGGAGCAGATTTGATCGGTCGTAGAACCGCATTTAACACTTCATTGTTCTTCAGTGCAATCTTTGGTTTCCTTGCTGGTGGAATGGGAAATTTTGGTTCTTATTGTTTCTTTGTTGCATTGTCATCTGCTGCATCTGGTGGTAACTTGGTCTTGGATTCAACAGTGTTCTTGGAATTCTTACCTTTCAAAAAGCAATGGCTTGTTACTTTTATGGCTGCTTGGTGGGGTCTTGGCCAGGTATTAGCTGTTTTAACAGCATGGTTGTTTTTCTCTATTCCGGAGTACTATTGTGCAGATGCTGATAATTGTACCAATGAGGAGAATATGGGTTGGAGATATATCTGGATTGTCAATAGTGCATTTGTCCTTGTTCTCGCTGTGTTGAGAGTCACTGTGATTAGACTCCAGGAGACCCCAAAGTTCCTCGTCAGTAACAAACGTGATGCTGAAGCTGTTCATGTGTTGCACCTTATTGCTAACAAGTACAATAGAAAGTGCTCTTTAACACTCGAACAGTTAGAGGAGTGTGGCGAAGTTACATCCAATGATAACTACCTTGCAAACCCAACTCTCAAGGAGACTTGGTATTTGATCAAGCATCATACTGCAATTTTGTTCTCAACTAAGAAGATGACAATCTCTACGACTTTGGTCTTTGCATCTTGGCTCCTCCTTGGACTCTCTTATCCATTGTATAGTTCTTTCCTCCCACAGTTGTTGGCTGCTCGTGGTGCTCAAACTTCAGCAACTACACTGGCTGGTGTCTATGGTGATTCCGTTATTGCCAATGCAGCATCCATAGGTGGTGGTGTAATCGGTGGTTTGATGCTCCTTTGGTGGCCATGGGCTGGTCGTCGTGGTGTTATGGTAGTTGGTGGTCTATCCTCTATGGCTTTATTCTTTGGATACACCACAGTGAAAACTCGTGCTGCAAATGTTGGATTCTCTTCTGCCATTTATGTGACCATTTATATTTATTACTCATGTCTGTACGCGTACACCCCAGAGGTTATGCCGACATCTGCTAGAGCAACAGGAAACTCCATCGCAGTATCGTTAACTCGTTTTACAGGTTGTTTGGTTCCAATTATTGCATATTACGCTGACACCTCATCTCCAGTACCAGTGTGGATTTGTGGTGCATTCGTTGGTGTTATTGGATGTTTTGCTCTCTTTATGCCATTTGAGCCATCAAAACAGAGAGTTGGTTGATCATTTTAGAGGTTTTATCTACAGTTTATGTACCGTGAATACAGTTTATTTTATAATGCATTAAGAGAAATTAAAGAATAGTCATACCAATAGCTTTCTAATGTTAAAAAACCGAACCACCAACAAGAGGTGTTTAAATAGGGTTGATAGGACAGTTACGGAGGTATTCTGCTTTGTTTCTCAAAATTCTGACACTCTTGAAGAAGATCTCTTCAGGTGGCATAGCACCAGTTGACTCCACATTGAAGATGAAATGGCTTCTGTTTCTTCCCAATTTCACCTTACCTTCAAACTCCTCATGACGGAGCACTTCTCTTGAAACGGTATCTCTTCTAGAATCCTTGACATAGGCCTCGCCCTTGTCGTTAATGTCAATGACACCAGTGGAGAAACACTTTTGGAACTTCTTAGCGCTCTCACCAGAGATCTTTTCTGTGATGTCAATGACTGGTAAAAGTCTGTATGAAGCAGTAGCAACTGGGGAGAACTTGGCGTGGTCTGAACCGATTCCCAAAACACAGTGTGCTCTTAATGAAATCTCTTGGCCCGGTCTAAGTTTGGCCAGAAGGATATTTGGGTCAGCTGGGACAACTGGTGTCTTGAAATTTTCTAGCTGGTTTCCCTGTGGTTCGAATTTCAAATCGCTGGCGTAGACGTTACTGTTTCTGTAAAGTTCGTTTGGATCAGTAGAGTTCTTTGGTGCGTGTGGGTTTCTTGTGCAAGCAACGTCCAAGGTCATAACAACGGTATTGGCATCAGTGAAACGGTCCTTCTCATCAACAGAAGAGTCAACCCAACTCAAAAGATCTGGGTCAACTTTAAGTGGAATCAAACCTATTCTGTGGGCCAAAACCTCATCCTGAATGACAGAGGTATTGTTGAAGATGTAAATCTGCTCGGCAGCAACAGATGGAACTTCTGCGACCATCACACGACGGAAGGCATTTGCTATCGAAGTATCAATGTTAATAAGGTCAAAGTTTGCTGTTCTTTCAGTGATGTGGGAAACCTTGATGTCAAACTTCTCTTTGAATGTCTCAATGTTCCAGGAGAAGTCCTCATCAGAGTTGTGGTAGCCGGGATAGTCGTTCGAGACCGTATTGGTAACACGGTCATGCTCGATATGGACGATGTTATCGATGGCCATCTTTGTTTTATATTATTATGTGGGTTTAAAAGATAATTTGGTGAAGGTGTTATGGCCCTGAGTATGGCTCTATGAGACTGGTAAATTTTTTTTTTCACTTTACAAGGTGGTGTTCGGATGTATTACTATACAAAAGTCGCGAAGAGGTGATCTGATGGGCTTTAATATGAGAGGTTGTTTTAAGGGCTTCAGCACATTTAGTAAAGAATAAAATGTTAAGTGAAATATTGAATATTCATTTGCATATTCAGTTTAGTAGAAATTGCGGTTTTGCAGAGATTTCTATATTAATTTGGGGTGTCAATCACTCTTAATATGTAACTTTTGCCTACCTGATACGGCCACACCCTGCACTAATCTAAGCATACTTTTTTCAATTGAACCATCAATTATCCCTGAATATTATATTTTGAAAGGTTTAACAAGTTCAAGCAGTCTTTGAGATTAACATTTAGTACTTAGAATTCCTAAATTCGAAGAAAAATATTTTTTCCATGTGTTTGGGTTACTATTGAAACTTTAGATTACCAAACTGGAGATGCTCTTTTTGTTCAGAATCCCAAATTTTCGAAAAAAATGTTTTGAAATCAAATTAAAAACCAATCACCAATGATATTACAAATAGAACAATGCAATAATACCAATTATTACTGTAGAGTTTATAATATTTCAGTATTTTAATTGAGATGTAAGATAGTTAATGAGCAGCCTGACCGCGAACCTGTCTGATGCGTCACACACATATCTAGTGCAGGCCGGACTGAAGTTATTTATAATCAATCATCAAGAATTTATTGTAACCTTCTACAGTCAATACTAATATTTAAAAATAGGTAATACAGAGATTTATAGGTAATTCAAAGGGACTAATTAATAAAGAATGAGTAAAAAAGAGAACCAATAAGCTTTACTCAACAAATTGTTGGTCTGGTTTTTCAGACCACTCAGGGTTAGTAACTGCAAGCTTCTGGTGACCATACAATGGTGGCTGTCTAACAACATCCTTCTTTCTAAGCACATAGATCTTGAACATGTCGATCATCTCTCTGTTTTGGTATCTGGCGTGTTGCATAGCAGGAACATCAAACACCTCATCCAACTCCTCCAAAGTCAATGACTTGGTTTCAGGCAAGAACCACAAAACGAGGAAGAAACCAACGAAGTTCCAACCGGCGTACCAACCAAAGGCACCCTGTGGTTTGAAAGCATCAAGGAGAGATGGCCAAGTGATGGCAAGGACGAAATTCCAGAACCACAAATTACCAATAGCAACAGAAGTACCCAAAGTTCTAATGTACAATGGGAAGCACTCGGCAGTATATGGGAATGTGACAACACCAGATCCAAAGGAGTAAAAGATTGTGTAAATGTAAATACCCAAACAAATGGAAGCAATACGTCCATTTGGAGAGGTCTCTTCAGAGATCCAGAAAGAGAAACCAGTCATAAACAAGAAGAGACCCATCAGAGGGAAGGTCAATAACAATAGGAATCTTCTACCGTATTTATCAATAGTGTAAAATGCAGGGAGAGCGAAGACGGTGTTCAAGACACCGAAACCTAAAGATGCACCGAGTGCATTAATTTCTGCAAAGTTTGCATCAACAAAAATTGAAGATGAGTAGTAAGCAATGACGTTAATACCACAGAACTGTTGCATAAAAGTGACAATGAAAGCACCAATGGTGGCGTTTCTGTTTCTTCTAACGGTGAACAACTCCTTGATTCTTTGACTCGTTGGGACATCCATACCTTCCTCTTCTTGAAGTAAAACATATTGGTAGAACAAATCACGAGCAGCAGTGATGTCATGTTTTCTGATAGAACGTAAGGAATCCCAAGCCTCAGAGTAACGGCCCTTACCCATCAACCAACGAGGAGACTCAGGACAGAAAGGAATTTGGAATGCAGCGAAGAAAGCTGGAAGCATAGCCGAGGAAAGCATCAATCTCCAACTCAAACCACCATGGACACTGTGTGCTGGAACATAGTAGAAAGCTAAACAGAAGACATAACCAAGAGCAATACCCATGGCTGTGAAGAATTGCCACAACATGGTCAAAGCACCTCTAATAGAAGCTGGTGCAGCCTCTGATGAGTAAACAGGAACGGTAGCACTCTTTGGACCAATACCAAATGCACCAAGACATGCTCTTGCAATGAAAAGATGGAACCAATGGTTATCAACAAAACCTTGCCAGAAGCAGGTCAAACATGAAACGACACATGACCAAAAGATAACCCATTTACGACCAAATCTTCTGTTCAAAGGGTCAGTGATAAAAGTGGAGATGACCGCACAAAATAAGTATGGTGAACCGTTAACCAAACCCTGTAACCATCTGGATCTACTATCATCGTTATTAATACCCATATAGGCAGGATAAAGCAAGACAGCACCGTTAATGACAGATTCATCTGCACCTTGTGTAGCTGCACAAAGAGAAACGGAGAGGACAACTTGCCACAACTTCCATGGGATATCCCAAGGATGGGTTGTCTCTCTAAAAAGTGCAGCTTTTTCGTCATCACTCAAAATATCCATCTTGTTAAAACCTTTTGGTCTTCTAGCAACTGCAGCACCACGGGCAAACAGTTCTTCATCGGTAAGATTGTGCTTTCTTGCAAAATTTCTTCCCATTTCCATCACTTGTTCCTCGTCGTACTGAGTAAGGATATTTTGCTGTTCATCCTCCTTGGCCAACTCATCATCATCCTGGCTAGAACCTTGGAACAAACCAGCACCATTAGCGGTCTTTGGTAACTCTTGATCCTTTTCATTAAACGCTGTTGCTCTCTCGGCACTGGATGTGCTATGCGTGTCAGCGTGTGACAACTGCGAAGTTGTAGGCTTGATCTCGCTGCTCATTATGTTTTGATATGTGAGTTAAAATCTGGGGTTAATCAGGTGTCAATCCAGAAAACAAGGGGGGAAGTATCATCTCTTAAATACCTTACCAGCAACCGAGTCTGGACTTTGATGATCAGCAGTGGAATTGAAAAAAAAAAAAACCATAAGAGTACTTTCTAGGATACGCACATCGATGCGGTCTTTGGTAACTGTACTGTATGCAGCGGCGGCGCCTCGGCGTAAAAAACCCCGGACTTTTCTCTTTCAATTAACTGCCAACCTATCGAAGTACGCAAATTCAAAATATGTGCAGTTCCCACCCATGCGGGGAAGTGGACCATGTTGATTTGACAATTAACTGTGTTTTAAAAATGCATAATACACTTATCAGTACAACACGAAAGATCTATTAAGTCGTAGATAGCACGGGGAAACTCTGCTGCACTCCACGCTTGCTTTATGCTGCGCGTACCGGGGCTAGTGCGCCATGACGTCGAAGTTTTGTCTGGGTACCTGAAGGTCCCAGTGGACAACATTTGCAAAAGTTCTGATTTTTAATGTGAGTTATAAGTGATAAACGCCTTAGTAACCAACAAAGAATCTTAGGATCTCTGTGCTTTCAGATCTTGCCGAGTATCTCTATTTTCGAGTGTTCGCTGTGTGCCTGTCTGCGTGCATGTATGGTGGGCCTTGCGGTGACAGGCCAGCTTATTTTTTTTTTCCCCCTTCCGTGTTTTTTTGTGAATACCCCAGCTTGTCCAACGGTTCTCAACTAGACACGGCACTCCAACTGGGTTTCTATACATATTTCTCGGAAGCAGGCGCATATACTTAGAGAGTGGAGACAGGTCACACACACTGGATAACAGCATATCCTCCCCACATCTCCACAGCGTCCTATACAATTCTTCCTCGATAGGGTTCCGAGACAAAGCGCGTGGGATATCCATATTGGTACACCCCAGAGATCTTCACCCTTTCTTTAACCCGTCTCTCCGGGCCCTTTTCTGAACGCCCTTAGTTCCCCATACCCCTGTAAAGGCCACAGAACGATAGACACGGCTTTCAAAACAAGCCAACTAGTTCCATACACTGAGCCAGTCTAGACTCAGTGGATTCACCTGGTTAATGCTAAGAGCTCGGGGGATTAGGGTTTATCCCCCCAAACCCCAACATAGCTAGCGTGGCCCTGGCACACGGAATGCTAAGGAAAAGAGTTTCTCCGGCTTCCTTCCGGTCTTCCATTTACAGAGGTAAAGGTGACATATACGCACACCCCACAATGACTCAGTTTCAGACTTGAGAGAAGAATCCTTCTGCATAGATAATTGAATCACGCCACTCTCAATACGAAACGCATTCCCCATTTGGTCCTACGCATTGTGCCTGGGAAAGACATGCGGGGGGGGGGACCACCGCCCCTCACTACTACTTGCGAGAATTGATGAGAATTGATGATTAACCAATGGGAGTGAAAAGCTCATTCTTTCCATTCTTCTCTCGATCTCAACTTGCGAAGATCTTATATGTACAAGCCATGTGGCTCTGGTGATGATTGATAGGATACATGTTGAGCATTGAGCACTGCCATCAAATGTTTTTCTTAATCCACTCTTACATCTCAATATATGGAAGGAAAAAAAAAATAAGTAAGTCGATTGACATATCTTTTACAGTTCCCCATAATAATTTTATTAGCAGGTGATCATACAGATCAAGTCAAAAGCTACAGTACAATTCTATATATAGAGAATGCGAGTTAGATAAAACACCATGTCATTAGCTCATTTACTCATACAAAGAGAAGACATAAAAACTTAAACCAAAATGAATGCATAAACCAGAAAGAACCAAACCAACAAAAAAAATATAAACCTTAAAACAAACATACAAATAATATCATAACCTTACTCCTTCCGACTGCGGCCCATACTGGCTATTGGAATATTCAAAATAGTCTCCTTACCACTGCCTCTTTTACTATACTCACTAGATGCATTTTCAAACTTCTCAGTGTACTTTAGTCTCATATCACTCTTGTTTCCTTCACTAAAGTTAGACATCAAACCACCAGTGTTCGAATTAACAACACCCAACGGTGTACTACCGGACGATTGATACTTTACAGATTCCGCTGACAGCTGGTCTTCCACAGATCCAGTAGGAGAACGGGAAAGACTTAATGAAGAGTCAGCTGGAGAAATACGACCTGGAGCGTATGTCGTTGGTCTTGATAAATGCGTAGATGCAGAATTACTCCGAGACTTGTGTAATGGTGTAAAGTTTACACTAACATTAACACTACCAACACCCGTTACATTTGAAGAGGCTCTAGTGCGTCCCTCTGTAGGTGTATTCTTTCCAGAGCTGAGACTTGACATTGATGGGAATGATGAAAGAGAGTGTGAATGAAGTATAGATGATGTTTGAGGTTCTTCACGAATGCATGGGATCACAGCACCGTTTCCTGTAGGGGAATAGAGAACAGGGGATGATGACATCATACTCGGTGGTTTGATGCTTAAATTCAGTGGAGAACTTAATGTGGATCCACCCGTGGACTGTGCCGGTGAGTAGATATATGATCCAGACCCTGCGAATCCCAGGGAAATGGCGCTTCGTGGAACGGGAGAACGTGTTGATGAAGCATTAGATGCACGACGTGCTGTTGTGACAGAAGGTAATGGGGGAAGTGAGTTTGAGTGAGATCTGTGCTGTTGTTGGATATCACTCGCACTGGTATCTTTGATGTTCAATGCGCACATGTCTTCGATATCTGTACTTGATGCTGAATCAGAGAGAATGCTATGATACTGTTTTTCCACTTGGAAACTTGAAGCGACATCCAAAGGAGTGAGTCCATTATCGTTCTTGATGGTGGTATCAATGTTGTGTTGAACAAGAAGGCGGATGGTACGGAGAGCACCGTATTTCATGGCAATATGAAGCGCATTGTTTCCTTCATCATCAAGAGCGTTGATGTCGGCGCCCAGCGCCAAGAGCATTTCAACGCACTTGAAATAGTCCTTAATACTGCTGACATGTAATGGTGTCTGTCCCGATTCACCATGTTCGTTAAGTTGTTGAGGGAAGTGTTGGAGAAGTAGGTGTGTAGTCTGTTCATGTCCGTTTGTTAAAGCCAAATGGACACTTGTGTTACGCTTAAATGTACGAAGCATCTCGATCTTGTCATGTCCAAGAGATATGAGGTGTACACAAACGAGATATCTCCCATTATAAGCTGCGTAGTGAAGAGAAGACCATCCATTTCTCGGATCAACGTTTTCAAGAAGGTCCGGGAAGCGCTTAAGGAGTCGCTTCACAACGAGAAGGTTGCCCTCTATGACCGCCTGACGAAGACGTATCGAGGGCTCAAGCATCTCTTAGATTCAAGAAGCTTTGTTCCTTAACGTTGTGAGTATTCTTCTTGAGATGTAGCTGGATAAGATCCCTTTTTAAGTGTGACGCGTTCCTCGCGGATGGACAAAAGGGTTGCTGTGGGATATGGCGTGTTTCTCTGCGGGGGGTAGCTTTGGAAGGTAACAAATGCTTAGAAGTTAGCTGATTATCAAAACAAGCACAGTGGGTTCCCTTTCAAATAATAACTATTGGTATAAATGAAGGAAGAAAAGGGAAACTCAAGAAATCGAAGATCAAAAGCCGCAACCTCCAAGCCTGAAATTTCCTTAGGCGAGCCGATTTCAGAGATGCAGCTTCATATTTCCCAATGCGGATGGAAATGATGTGACCGCGCAGGGCGCGTTGAATTGACGTAGAACAATAGATTCTTTGCAGATAAAAACTAATGTAATCTTAAACTAAAAAACCTCTATATATCTTACAACCATTACCATCCCAAGAAGCCGAATATGTCTCTTTTAAAGTCTTCAGGGTTGTCCAAGTACAAATGATGCCCAGCATTTTTCAGGATCGTGTACTCGGCTTTCCCATCTTGATTTGACTCGTTGATCTTCTTCACTATTGTGGCACCGGCTTCTTTACTCATCCAATCAACATCTCCATACATCCATAGAGATGGCATCTTCAAATTTCCCGGAACACGACTTAATAGTGGATATCTCGCTAAAGCACCAGGTGCCAAAACTCTCGTTAATGCGTATTCACCAGATGCCTTACCAACAAACGTACTGTAACAATAGTTATGCATTTTGATTAACATGTCATTATCTTCGAGGAAGGCAAACCTTCTAAATGACCACCTACTGGCAAGATTTGGTCCTAAAGGTCCCATTGCACGGATCACGGTAAATGGCGACATGTTGTTATTCCACATGTACTCCAAATATTTTGGGAAAGTTCTTAATGTTTCAACATAACCATCGGCATTTGGTACATGTAAAGATGAAGTACTCTTGTCTTTAACATATTCTTTTAAAGTGGTTGGTATAGAATCATGTGTCTGTGATAGGTCGAATCGACTGCGTTCAACACCAACAGGACTAACTAGAATCAACTTCTCGACATGTTCTGGGTATTTGACCGCATATAGAGAACTCAAATAACCACCAAATGAATGACCTACTAAATAAAATTTCTCTATATGTCTTTCCTTTCTCCATGCTTCAATTGAATCAAGGAAAAATCCTTCAACTTTTAAAACATCTTCCATATCGTTTTTACCACTGAATTTTGGCAATTTTGGACGAGATGATAGTCCATATCCCAGTAGATCCAGGGCATGCAGATTAACACCTGCTCTCTCTGTAAGATCACCGAAATTTCTAATAAACAGTCCAAGGGCAGCACCATACCCATGAACCAAGACAACGTGTTGTTCTTCAAGATCTGTTGCTTCAATGTTCTTGACGTTAAACTCATGAACATAGTCTTTGTTTCCAACATCCACATTCAACACAGTCGCCACTCTTTTACCGTCAGATTCCGGATAGAATGGTAGAGTTGACAACACATCGTATTCGGCCTTGTCCAATTTACCTCTCGACCACCAATGCTTAAAAGCGGCCAAATATCCATAGTCAGGACCTTCAATAGTTATCTCCTGTTTTGATGATGTTGTCGCCGACATGTTTATTCTTTTCACCAACCCAACAAATTAAACATTGCCAAATCGTAAAGAGGTTAGATTTCTTTAAGTACCAAAGCGTTTTGCCACTCATTGTGCCACGCTCGCTGTTACCGCTTTTAAACCGCGGCGAACTCGGCTACGGGGCCATTAACTCCGAAGTCAATGAAGAGCCTCCCCCCGGGAGAGCTCGAGTTTTGCGAGGCGGTGTTTTCTTCATATCCAAAAAACCTACACCATCAATCAATACTCCTTAGTATTACATGTTTAAATAAATAAGTTTTTGTGTCAAATAGTCTGATGATCTTACAAATCATGGAGGACATTGTAAAGACCATACCCGTAGCATGCGAGGCCTGTCAAAGCAAATACGGAGCTAAACAGATGCAAGCCCAAGACGGACCTCAACTCAGCTTTTGATGAATCTTTGGAATATGTGGCAAGTTGACTGACCCTGTATCTGATATAAGGTCTGGAAAGCAGATAGATCGATGTACTTGCACTTCCAAGAATGAAATAGAATCTTGCAAATGATTCAAATGGAAGTTTGAATACACTATTTAAACCTGCAATTAAAGATGCAGCACCAGTGACAAGTTCTGAAGAGTTACCAAGACTTGAATATTTCTTACTCCATTCGGTGACACTGACACTACTAGATTCACCACTGAGTAGAGATGGTACCTTGTACCAGTGATAAAGAGAGTGTCCAACAAGTGCTGTGGAGAATGCGGGGGCAAGGTAATACAAGCCCACAACGTTTGTGCAACCGACTCCTTGGTCAAGGGGAACGTCTGGAAGATTGATAGTACGAACCATTATTTAGTATAATTGTGATGTATTTTGATATCACAAATAAAAATTGTAAAGATCGGGTGGCGCATCCCACTTATATATAAAGACCGGGGTAACATTGCTTTCTCTCCCTCTACCCCCCACACACTTAAGTGAGGAGTCAGTGGGCTCACATAATACCTCCACAGTCCCGAAATCGGGCCGAGCTTAGCGTGGGATTTCCACCGTATGGCCAGATAAAATTATGGTACATGTGAACGGCAAAAAAAAGGATCAAAGGAAAAAGGTCGGTTGAATATATCGAAACGGGTCTGCCCGGGTGACATAAGAGAAGCAGGTTGTCCCGGCAACACATTTTTTTTTCCATTTGGAAGAGCAATTACGTAATCCTCCGTTAGAGATACGGTAGGAGCCACACAGGCTCATCTCCTTTGTTTACACTTTTTGGGATCCGAGCAAAGTTCAAAAAAAAACAAAAAAACTCAAAAGTAAACAAAAGGATAACACGGCGGGTCAAAGCAACAAAGAACTTTTTAATCATAATAGGAGATAAGCATACGGCTTGTTTACACACACATACATACACTACCACATACAACCAATTAAAGAAACAGGAAGAAAGATCAGAGAAAGCGTATACATCTTTTCAGATGGTAGTCCCCACATCCAGTACACAGATGGGCTATGTCAATAGCACGGAGGACTTTGAGAAGTGGATCCGTATGGCTACAGACAACAAGATCAATACGACGAATAGTTGGGATTTAGCATTGATTGATTATTTCTATGACCTTTCTGTTTTACGTGATGGAGATGGTATCAACTTCCAGAAAGCTTCAGCAACTCTTGATGGTTGTGTTAAGATCTACGCTTCCCGTGTCGATTCTGCAGCTACTGAGACTGGTAGATTAATATCTGGTCTTGCCACTCGCCGTGATCAGAAGGAATCCACAGAACATCACTCTGATAATGAAGAGAGTGATATAGATGAGATGGATCCAGATGCACCACAACGAATGAAAAAATCACGAGTACATAGTAAAAAAGATACATTGGTTGATTTCAAAGTTCTTCAATTGAAGAAGATGGATATGGAGCTAAATGTGGACCCTTTGTTTAAGAAAGCTTTAGCTGATTTTGATGAAGGTGGATCAAAAAGTTTGTTATTAAATATGTTGCACGTTGATGCTATTGGTAAAATGATATTCGATACAACGGAGTCAGCAGAATTAACACGCAAAAAGGCAGTTGAAAATGATGATGACAATCAAATAGACTGTGCTGCAATGGATATTGATGAACCACTAGAGTATCTTGGGACACAAACTGATGAGACATTACATCAACCAATCATGGAGCTAGGTAAAAGATTCTTATCAACATGTATGAACCATGAGGTGATGGTATGCCCTTCAATTTCAGAACTTCGTAACGTTGTCGAACAGAAGGCAAACTCTGCTGAACTCTTGAAAGATTTGGAAAACGTTGTGATTGCAGAGTCTTATGACTACACGCTCAATGGTAATTATGAGACAACCTACCAGGGCTTTGACATTTCACTTGGAGGAGCTGGAGGAGGAGGCTCTCAAGACTTTGACATCTCTGCTGGTGATATGGGTGGTGGTGAATTCCAAAATGAAGACGAGAATAACTCCAAATACCCAGGAAATAAGACATCTATATTTTTTAGTGATCTCGATGATGAAGCAGATGATTACGGTGTGACAATGCAAATGTTATTTGGTGAGGACAAATCATATAATCCCTTACGCGCAGATGCAGAAATGGAAGATGTGGGGTCTATCACCAATATACCTGATGAAGATCTGCTTGCATACTTTGATGACAACCAGAAGAAGAACTGGGCCGGTCCTGATCACTGGAAAGTTACAAGAATTAAACGTTCATTTGATGCGGTGAGGAACGAGATCCGTTTTGATAAAGAAGGTGCACCAATTATGAAAGTAGTTAGAAAACCAAAGGAGAAAACCATCATTGACTTCCTCTCTGAAGAGAACTACCCTGATCAAGATCTAATGTTTGAAAAAGGAACAGCTTCAATTACACAACCGAAGACACTATGGTATCAAAAGGAGATGAATGTCCTTCCAGATGATCGTCATTTTACAACTAGAAATTTCATCACATTATTTACAAAGCAGAAGCTTATCAATTCTAAGTTTAACAAGGTAAAAGATATGGACCTGGCAATTGATCAAACGTTGTATGCAGACAACCTAGCTGCAGATGTACCAGGGCTACCTGCTATCAACAATCCCGACTTTTTCAACGACTATGGTGATTATGGTAATGGAGGTGGCGACTATGACGATTATGAACCTATTTCACAACCACCAAGCTCACAACTACTCACCAAGAGTCACGGTAGTCAATTACCACTGAACTACTCTCGTGTTTCTAAGAAAGTTGATATCAAACTGTTAAAGGACAATCTATGGGAAACTCTCAAGCAGGAACGTACAACCAGAAAGAGTCTGATACCACCAACACAGAGTATTCCTCAAGAGGCTGAGACATTGAAGTTTAGTGAAGTTGTGGGTGGGTTGGGTAAGAGGTACGATCCACAAACTAAAAAAGATCTCTCTACTAGTTTCTGCTTTATCTGCTTATTACATCTTGCTAATGAGAATGGATTTACGATTACGAATACCAATGACAACTCTGATCTGATTATCAAGAATTTTGAGACGGTTATATCATGATATATATATATATACTGATTCACGTTTTATTTTAGTCAACCAATTAGTAGATGTCGTGTGTATTTCGCCTGAAGGAGAAAGATAAATATAATAAAGGAGAGTTATATAAATAATAAATAGATATCAAACTTTACAGCTTGACTTTAGTCGATATAATAAATAGTGGAATAAATATAGGCAGGAGCTGATCAGATATCCGATCTGGTAACAGTACGAACATCAAATGCTTCCTTACCGAACAGTGAAGTCTTTTCACCATATGGTTCACAAGAGACTCTCTTGTTATCAACAGGACCCGGTTTAGCAGTACCAGCTCTGCAATCTTTCAAAACTTGGACCATGCTTTCCGGTTCCAAATCTTCGTAATACAAATTGTTAATCTCTGCAACTGGTCCATTTGCACAAGCTCCAGAACATTCAACCTCCTCTAAAGAGAAGAATCCATCTGAATTGTTATCTTTTACAAATGCCTTTGCAGCATCATAAACACTATAGCCACCTCTCAACATGCATGGCAAATTGGTACAAACACCAACGTGGACTTTACCAACAGGTTCCCTTTGGAACATTGTATAGAACGAGGCAACCTCATAGACTCTCATTGGAGGGACCTCTAAGATTCTAGCCACTTCGTTCATAACACCAATTGAGCAAAATCCATGTTGACGTTGACCCAAATCCAACAATGGCATTATCGCAGCCTTTTTATAGTTCGAAGGGTACTTAGCAATGCACGCATCAACCTTTTTCATGACCTCACTAGAGAAAGTGAACTTATCCTTTGAGTTATTCTCTGGGGTATCTCTGTGGACACCCATGATGTGGTGTGTGTATCTCTTGGAAGTGGAGACAACAGAGGAGAGCGGAGAGGCATTAGTTGCTCTGAGGTGGAAACCTTGTGTGACCAGGTTTCCACGTGGAATCAGTAACTTCTTAAACATCACTTTTTGTCTTCGATCTTTGTTGTAGAAAGGGAACCAATGCTGTTGTTACACCTCCAAAGGATTCAATCCAACCAAAATGCTCAGAGTTTTTTGGCCCCCCCCACACCGCGCCCTTCTCCATTCGCGCTAGCCCCAATAGGGTAAATTCCGGTGCATTCCACAGAGATCCGGCGAACGAAGGCTAAAGTTTCCGTTTTGTGGCACTTTTTATTTTTTATTTTTTTTTCATTTTTAATTTTACTTCATGGATCTGGGCCATGTTCGAATATAATGGAATATCAGCAATGTTATTTTATAGCTTGAAGTGATAGAGGAGGCGTTTTGGGTATGGGGCTGTGTCAAAGAGATCACCGCACCACTTGTACCCGATTGATCGCAAAGAGAGGGCTTCTCGAAGATTCCTTCAGATTCCTTAACAGTGTATCTTTAGGACCTAGTCTGTTATCTGCACTCTGCGACTATATGCTAATAGAAGCGATGTTCTTTCGATTTGAGACACTCGAAAAATGAAGAAAAAAAAGACTAGCGGTGTACAAAAGTTCTGTAGTGTGCAGTTCGGGATAATGATCCTAGAAGCCATAATCAGTATGATGGCATGCCCCACTATACAGACGGATAGATCGGGGGGGGGGGGCCCTACATCAAGATTCATCGTTAGTCCAGCAACCACACATCGCTGCGTCCGCTCACGCAGGTCTTGTTCCCAAAAGAGATATATTGGCCAGACCAGGGTGCGTGGACAGGACAATGGGGACATTGGAGTAATACGCTTTTGTGGGCTGAGACGGGTTTCCGCGTTTCTTGGGCCTAGCCCCCCTCCCCCCCC
>JAJMLR010000047.1:0-69416 GCA_030569745.1 Petasospora bimundalis | reverse complement strand
ACTTTAAAGCATCTAACAACCGTTCAAGTAGATCTTATCGCCAGAAATTGCGAGTAGATCACTGATAATACCGAAACGGGCAATAAGCGCGACCTCCGCTGCGATGGCACGTGACATAACACCCCTATTCTTGATACTTAGCCATATATCTTTACGTTACGGTGAGTTTTTGGTATAGATATCATTATTATTTTACTAAGTAAACTTTGTACTATGGTATAACATCAAAATATCCCACATTGGCTATAGATTACTTTGAGTTATCCCACTGTGCTGTCTATCTTCATTGAGTGTCATCTTACACATATATACTCCCTATTTATTAGCAAAACGGATACCAAGATACTGGATTTTTATGAGGGAATCAAAAAGAACATTGTCGAATTAGTATCTCCAAAGAGTTTCAAAGCCATAATCTTGAAGCATCTAGCTCTCTTGTGTAGCAGTTTTTAGTCAGATCACACCATATAATGATATTTATACAGTGATATAATGTGGAATACAGAGATATATTACTCAGTTTCAGAGTAAAACATAGTATAATACAGGATAAGGAAGTATGTGAAACACTAATATTACAGAAATATTGAGGGAAAGTTGAGTATACATAGGCTATAACCTTGCTCGGAATAACACTTACATGCAAGCAGTTTATATAGACATCGTAATTCTAGCAAATCAATGAATATGAATCTCATAAGTTGAAATATTACCAGCCAGAAAGATAAGACTATAGAAACAAGTATCCGTAGTCAGATTGTTATCACAGATTGTGTTATTTCATCAGTATTGACTCAGTTGGTAGTTAAAGCTAGTTTGCAACAGGGAAATCATCAACATTCCAGTAAGTAATGACAAGGTTTATCGTGTGTAATCGATTATCTGACTTCTGTATGTTATTTGCTTAGAATTCCATACCTTGTTTTGTTGAAATCAATGTAATTCATTTAAGTTCATCGTGATTACCTGATTTGGAAGTAAGGTGCATACAACTTCAGTTACTACAATGTTTATGTTGTATGGTACCTTCCTGACTGTAATGAAAAGGTAGTTTTGATAATAAATGCACATAGTTTACTCAAGAATATGCCTTCAATTAGTATTGAGTAAGGGTAAATGGTGATTATTGTTAGTAAGTTAATTTACTTCATAAACAGTAATAACCTCTAGAATGAAGCTATATATACACTAAAGTTGCTTACTTAGATATCTAATATTGTAATGAATGTACTTAATATTATTATTACATACACTTGGGAACACTGAAAGTATTCCATGAGTGTTTTATTGTCTTTCAAAATAGGTCGTGGTAAGAGTGGTATAATGCGGAAAAATAAACAATCACTTAACTTTTCCAATTATTGTATTTAAGACTTAGAACTAATGAATACTATATACTCGGCATGGAACAGCATAATTAAGACAAAAAACCTGAAAGTAATTGTGTTTTAGAGATAGGTTTGAAGATATTCCTAGGAGAAAATCTTGATTACCAAATCGGGTAATTTTATAACTCTTATGATGTCCACAAACAAAACCGCTATAACATATCTTATGTATCGTATTGAGTTTACCAAGTTGGTGGTGACATATTAACATCTTTAAAGTAATCAAGACTAGGATTTCTTACCGAAGTTATTGAACTATTTTATCTTCTCTCAGATCACACCGCATGATGATATTTATGAAGTGTTATAACGTTAGGTAGTAATGTATTATATTCAGTTTTAGTAGAGAATAATATAGTATACCAGACTATATAGAAATATGAGAGATACTAAAATAAGAAAACAGATCATGTATAGTTGACTGTACAGAGATTATACTTTCTTTCAACGGACGGGTCATATACAAACAAGTTAACTGAACTATCCAATTCTATCATATATGCTAAACATGGAGTCTACAACTCAGAAAAGAATGCTCCAGTACCTAGTATTATAGTGAGGCTTTTTAATGGTTTAGTTCTCCATAAAAACATAAAGTATTCCATCATTACTTTGGTGTAAAGTGGTTAGCCAAGATATTTTGTACACACACTTAACATCTATATACCAATATATTATGGCCTTTACCACTTTCAATCTATTAAAAGACCACATTTAATGATGTTCATAGAGTTTTGTGGGTATTTGATTGCTGGAATTTGAGTAATTGCTTCATATTGGTTAAAATTACCTGATTTGGCAGTCCCAGTTTTACAGTTGTAGTTAACCCCATATTTACGTGGTATCTTACTGGCCATATTGAGAACATAGTTCTCTACTAGAAGTATAATATTAACCAGAAGTATACCCCGAAAACTATTGGTATGTATGTATCAATTGTGAATACGTTATCTCTATTGTGTGTTGGTATACATGCAGATAACTTCTATAATGAAGGTCTAGAACTTACAAAGTCAGCAGCTTAGCCTTCTGATGATGTTCTGCATATCACAAATACTATGACTAGTTTGATGCTCATGTACTTGAATGGATATATCAGTGCTTTGATTGTCTTGGAAGATATGTGGTGGTGAAGGTGGTATGGGGTAATAAAGAAACACTACCACTGGACTTCATGGATAGTTATAACCGAGACATGGAACCCATCTAGAATAGATTAAATAGCATTCAAAACACATCAAAGATAAGAAACACCAAAAGTATTTGAAGTTTGATTGAAAAGTTGAAGTTGTTGTTAGCAAAATTTCTCGATTTCCAAATCGGGTAATATTATATGTTCTTTTTTGACATCAAATAAAAAGAATCTAACCTGTAAGACATATCTTAATGTGTTCAAGTGGTGTAAGACCAGGTATCACCGTCTTTAAAGTAATCAGAATGCAGGTTTATTGGTAAAGTAACTGCACTGTTGAACAGACAGAGATGCCACTTCAAATACCCAAATATCAAGCACAGTTATCCTGCACTATGGGTCAGTGAATTCAAAGTTTATTCATTCCACTTTGTTCTCCTCCTTTAATAGATGATATCCTCATCGAATGGAAAGTTGAAACCAACTATTTATTTCAAATAATGAAGTCACTGCTGGGATTCCTTTTCATCACTCACATGGTACAGATGGTATTACGCGTATGATATTTCAGCCTGAGTTCACTTACCTCCCGATGTAAGTGTCGAAATATGTGTTTCTACATATTCTGTTGATATTCCCACAGTTTGGTTAACTCAGATAGCTTCTTTGTTGGTCAAATATGCTCAATTGTTCGTCACGGATGAATCTTGCGTGAACTGATACTCCATCTCTAATAGTACCAAAATATCAGAAAACTTTTCAACTTAGACACTTGATATTACTATTCATAGCTTACTCTTAACATACAAACAGACTCAAATGACTTTCAATAGGTGAATCAATGGATATACATCTTTTATTTTGATGAGAAATACTCGGCAGCTGGAGCTTGAGTGATACATAACTGTCAATACCAATTGTGTCATAATCTGCTCAAATGAATTCACTGTGATCACTCTAATAAGCACGAACAAGTGTCTAGGGTCCTTTTGTGAACAAAGAAAGTGCTTAAATAGATGAATTGATTGTTGTGTCAGAATTTTGTGTGGAGCAAGAATAAATTTCACATACCCAGTAGTTTCAAATATTCACCATTTTCACAAATTATCCACTTGATATCACTCTTTGAATGACTCTCATTCACATTTGAGCTTCTCACATTGATTTTGATTTGAATAAACTAGTGTCAATCTTTGGTTGTTGATTTATGGGGCATGTTATAGTAGTAAAATTAAAGTACCTGATAACCAAAACCTGGGGTGGTATTATCGTTGATATCCAGTTGATATGATATTTGGAGTCTATCTGAGTGACTCGATTCATACACCAGTTTCCAAATGTTCCTTTCCAGGTACATTGCATTGTCCTCAATGTAGAGACGTCTGTGTAAGAATATTCAACGAATTCATATAGACTCATATCGTGAACTTTGAACAGATTGTCAGAGGTAGAGAATGTTTGAATGTGAAACTGTGTATCAACTTATGCACTTTTGATCTTGAAATGATTGGTATAACTCCATAGTTGGCAAGAAAGTCTTTGCCATATCAATGTTGGTTTGTGTACCTCAACATAGCTGTCGCTCGAAATGAACAAGTGATCGATTAGTAGCGCTTTTCAAGACAAGTTAGTGCTTGAATGGAATCTCCAATGTCATATTAGTGATAGCCATACTTTAAATGATCCAAATAGAGCGTAAATTTCAGATATTATGGCTGATTCGACGGTATATCTTAGTGTGATGGCAGTGTGTTCTTTTTTTCATCGGCCGAAAATTATAAGAGGATCAGCACCAACACGAATTTCGCCTCTTCAACTACAAAATAAAAGAAAACTTTGTATGAGTGAAATATTAAACAGTGATTTGCCTATCGAACAATACCAATTTCACATATATAATTCCAGTATTTGAGAAGATTTAATTGTGTGTTCTTTCGGGTATATAATCTTTGGTAGGAGACACAGATATGACTCATGTTGCCATGGAAACGGGACGATCAATGACGTAACTGTTTACGTTATCATTCGCGTCGAGAAAAACATTCACCACCTAAAACACCTAACCACTTAGAGGACCTTCAATGGTAGTTAATAACAACATTACAGAGGTAATTTTAGTCAAATGTGTGCTTAATCGAATCAGCTGAGAAAGGGCTATCAGATGGTATTGCAATATGCGTGGAAAGACTTTTACTACATGTGTCATAGGTTGTTGCTCATCATGTTAAGAACAGTTCCTTCAAAATATATCATTTTCTTTAACAAGTTCAACATTCGGAGATAGAAATGCATTGTGGTGTTATATGATAGCTGTGAGATCACTGAACCTTTCTACATAGTTTCAGAAGCTGCTTTTGAGCTTCCCAAATTCTTGAACAACTTGTGGTTAAGCAACCAAGTCACAACATATGATGATATCTTTGAATAACCACAAAGTGGGACATTGAAGGATCTTCTACTGGTAAAAGATGTCATCTGGTAGAGGGAAACCTTTCCCTATAGATACAGGTTCCATTGAAGTGAAAAGGTAATCTATGTGGAAATGGAGGTAATATCTGATGGCACCTTAGGTCCTTTATTCATGGCTATTTGACCCAAACCATTATATGTCATAATATATGGGTATATGGAGTGTTTTAACAGGAGAAGAGCTTCAATATGTCACCGAGACTGACATTAAACACTGACGCTGCCATTATAAGTGTCTCTGTCACAGAACTAATCAAATTCATGCTCCATCGACGATTTGGAAGTTTTGGTAGTACACCACAATTAGGACTACGGATACATATCACATCACTTATCTGTTTCAGTGTACTATACAGTTGATACAAGATAATATCCCGGAGTTCAAAGACAAAATCTCCATTCATTGCTGTACAAAGACTTTCAACAGGTCAGAACATATCAGTGCTCAAATTTGCCATATGTATTGGTTATGTATCTTACACCTTTCTTATTCAGTTTTACTGACTGTTATATGTATTCTATTGATTTGTTTGTGATATCAGAATCAAAGACTTATTAGAAGTGGATAGTGATTGTTGTACCAATATCGATGGCGGATTGTGGGTGTATCTGATATTTTAAGAGATCTGAAATAATCATTACCAAGTATGTCTACATGATTTAAAGCTGGAAACTTGAGCATCTTCTGCCACACTTCTTAGTTCCCTTAGCTTCACCCATTATACACCTTCCACTGGATATGATAACTCAATATTTTGTGTCTTGGAGAAACGTGTTTTCACTGTTAGCTTCAAAAAAACATATACTGAACACAACTTCACCAATATAGGGAGTTGATTGCTGGAACTTATTGGGGGTATATTGTCAGCTATTTGAATCATATCCAAGTTAAGAAAGTGGAAAGTATCAACTTAGATATCTTAAAAGCTAGAGTTAGTAACATGGGACACTCCTATATGCTTCAATCTCGTCATACAATATGTCACGTTTTGGCCTTATAATTAAGGAATTGTCTCATTTAAACAATATGAATCAGGTTTAGTGGTCACTGATTATATACTTACAGCCTTTAAACAATCAAAAACATATATTTGTGACGTAAATTTAATGTATTGTTTAACAGACTAGGAATGTGTCTCGAACTTCCTAAAGCTCATAGCCACCAATTATTTCGTACTAAGCGTTGACAAAGTAGAGGTTTATCTGTTCCTGTTTATTTAATAAGTCTTCAGTATGTGATTTCCCTACTTTTATGATTAATGTGTTGTTTGTATTACTTTCTATGAATACTACACTGTAGTCGTTCACTGTTCTCACAGAAGTTCATATATATGATATTGAAGATATTATATCTTCCCCAAAGTTTCAATGTAACCAAACACAAGAGTTTTAGCTTGTTTAAGTACAACCTGAATTGATTCTCCCAAAGTTTAAAAACAAATAACTCTTCTGTATTAGGTCAAATATGCTCTATTGTTGAGCATATATGAAACACTAGTGCAGCAATTATCTGGCTTTATTAGCATGAATTCTACCGAGAATTTACAAAACAGTAATTCTATATTCATCAACTGAGTCCTGAAGTCAACTTAAGGTCGTTATGGTACATTTAAAGTTGAACTATTGAACTTCAGCTGCCTTGTAACTCCACTCAGAAATTCGTAACACATAATTGTGAGTAGCATCCAACAATTTGGACCAAATATTCTAGAACTGTCCTGAGTTTAACAACTTAATATTACTTCCAAAATAATGTTTTATTTGACTCTCGATCGATCTATTAGCATCTCAAACTAGTTCTCACATAGTATTCTGATGTTCACATGACTGATTGTTTAAGTACAATATATGTCTTTAACATTTGCCTTCAGATCTCGTATATAGTCCACTTTGAGATCTTATTACCTTGACAGAAGAATCAAAAGAAATTTTCATTTGATTAAGATCTATATCTGTAATCAGTTGCAACTCAAACAGAAACATGATGCGTCGATCTTATCACTCAACTTAAAAACTCGGAGCCGGTACCCTCACTTCTTTTTAATCGGCTAAACCGTCATATTCCACCTCTCAACAATGCGAATATTTACCCCGCGCATGATGATAACAGCCTTGCGTTTACTTTTGGTTTTCTGGGAAACTGGGAACGAGATCTTGTTATACGAAAGATCAACGTATGTGAACTGCCCTTTTTGAGTATAAATTGTTCAAGAAAGTACTCTCTGTATTAGAATGTAAGATCGTTAAACCCATCACACATTGTAAAATTAAAAGATGACCAACTTGACCAAATACGGATTGAAGCTTGCCAGTGCTCCTGGTGCCCTTGAAGCCAGTGCAAACGAATTCACTCTCAGCCAAACAGTGGTAATCCCACCAGGAAAGACACTCGTTGAGACATCTGGTCACATTGGTTTTGGTGAAGATGGAAAGATTCCATCTGACTTGAAGACTGAAATCTTTAATGCATTCAAAAACGTTGACACTTCCCTCAAATACGCCGGTGTTGAAGGTGGTTTCAAGTCGGTTTATCACATGAATACTTACCACACTTCCTTCTCAGATGAACACATACAGTATCTCCATGATGCCGTTCACGAATATTTCGGTGAAGATAAGCCAACTTGGACCGGTGTCCAAGTTACTGCATTATCCGAAGGTGCTGAAATTGAGATTGAGGTCAAAGCTGTAATGAACTAGACAAAAAGTAAACTCAAATATATATAAATTCTAGAATATTATTTACTCTCAAATGTAGTTCAAAGCTTAGTGAATTACAACTTGTTATAGCAATCCCATTGGTGGTCTTCGATCAACTTATATTATCAACTGTCGACTTCGACAGATATTAATTTACAGATCAAATCTTGAATGACCCAGATCTTATACTAACAATTGAAGGACACACTAGTCTAAAATATGAGTTTGACTATAAATATTCTTGATATTAAATAATTCTATTCAAACTAAATAAACTCCTGACCACCACTGGCACAGATGGTGGAACCAGTCACCCATCTAGAAGATTCGCTAGCCAAGAAGGCAACAATATCAGCAATGTCCTCTGGTTGACCAAGTCTTGGAGCAGCCGGAGTGGCCTTAATGTTCTCCTCAAATGCAGCTAAAATGGCTGGATCAGACTTGAACCACATGTCAGTTGCAGTGGTACCAACGGAGACACAGTTACAGGTCAAGTTGTGCTTTTGACCAAGCTCAAGAGCAATTGTCTTGGTAACAGACTCGAGAGCAGCCTTGGAAGCAGAGTAAGAACAACTGAACTCAGCAGCTTGTCTGGCAAGGATACTGGATGTGTTGATCACCCTTGGTTTTGGACCAAAGAATGGGGCACACTGCTGGGTCAAGAGAACTGGGTAGACAGTGTTAACCTGGAGCAATCTGTGGAATCTTTCGGCATCCAAGTCAACAATCATACAGTCATCATCAGTACCAGCGTTATTGACCAAGATGTCAATCTTGTCAAAGAACTTTGTAACCTCTGCAACAAGCTTTTCAGCAGCATCATATTGGGAGGCATCAGATTTGATGGCATAAGCCTTCACACCAAACTCTTCAGAGATCTTCTGGGCAAGCTCTTCAGCCTTACCAGAAGAGGAAGCATAGGTCAAGACAACGTTAGCACCTTCCTTAGCCAAAGTACGTGCAATACCAGCACCAATACCACGAGAGGAACCGGTGACGATTGCATTCTTGTTCTCGAGAGATCTGCTCATTTTTGTTTGTTTTTGTTTTCGGTCAATTGTTTTCAATACCAAGGTGGTCTGATTGATAAAACCAATATGCCCAAGCTGTAGCAACCCATGCTATTTATCTATGGATCAAATCAGTTTGTTGAAGCATCCTAATCAAATTCAACCAGATCCTCTTTTAAGGGGTCTGATGCACTAAGCTTCGTGCTAACCCGGGCCGCGATAACGGCTCGGCGCTGTCTCCTTCTCGGGCTCGGGAAGAGGGCAAGTGCGAACGAGGATCGGAGTTTTGTTCACAGCTTCTTGGTGCAACAGCCTGAAGTGTTTTTGCCTTTCATTTTGCCTCGCTATCAGTGTTCTTGCAGGCCGGTGAAAGACTTGCCTAAAACGGACGTACCACACCATTGACTGATGCGTCCTCATTTTGTTCTACAAAGTCTCGTTTGTGATTTCCTTTATTGTTGTGTCATGACATGAGGGTGAGGTTTACGAGAGTATTTAACCACCGACGATTCCTAATCATATGTTTACGCACAGTAACAATGTTTCAAACACCCCACAACTTAACCAAAACCAAAAAATGGCTACGACTTACTATTCACCAAACCTTGCTGATCTCAAAATCTTGGACAAGAAGGCTCCAGATGGATCTTCTTACGTTGAACTTCCAATCATCGAGGACAACAGACTCTTGAAGGTTACCAAGGAAGACCTCACAGTTTCTGAACCTGTTACTCCAGAAAAGATCGAGGAGAAACTGAAAATTTATGGTGGTTGTTTTGTTAGAAACTATTTGCCAGAAGAGGATTGTGATACCATTTTGAAAGATGTTACACCACATTTGGATGCTTTTAAGACTGGTGGTGATGCCAGTAACTTCATTTCCCCAACAACTCGTCGTGTTAGTGGAACTTGTGTTAAGTCCAAAACTGCTGCTGAGAAATTTTTGGCTCATCCACTTAACGTTGCTGTTTCTGACAAATTCTTGGGTCAGGAGAGTATGTTTAGAATTGGTGATGACCAAGTTGTTACTGGGTTTTCCAAGGCTCAACACAATTCTTGTATCACTTTTGCCATTGGACCAGGTTCTAAGAACCAACCATTACACAGAGATGATAATTTGCACCACAACATCAGAAAATACCAGGAGACCTACAAATTTGGTACTGAGACTGCTGTTGGTACTGTTTTGGCTTTGAAGAAGACCACTAAGGCAAATGGTGCCACCAGATTCATTCCAGGATCTCACCTTTGGGATCAATACCGTTTGGCTAAAGAGGAGGATTGTGTTTACGCTGAAATGGAAAAGGGTGACTGTTTCTTCATGTTGGCCTCTTGTTACCACGGTGGTAGTGCTAATGTCACCAAGGATGAGGAAAGAATTGTCGTTATTCTCTTCATGACTAAAGGTACTCTTAGACAAGAGGAGAACATCTTTTTGGGAACCCCAATTGAATACTTCAAGTCATTGTCCATTCCATGTTTGACAGCATTTGGTTTACAAACCAGTCAACCTTTCTGTGGATGGCATGAGAATGAAGATCCTATTACGATCTTGCTTCCAGATGCCGATTACGAATTCCACCAGTTCAAAGATGTTTACACCATTGAGAACTAATGACTTACATATATTTATAAATACGAGGGAAACGTTCTTTTCTTTTCTTTTTCTTCATATACGAAATTTTTCACTTCTTTCTTTCTTTTTTTTTAACCATAGACAGACTAAAAAAAAAAATGACACATCCACAGTTGAAGCCTATAAGACGTAATCCCCCCCTGACGTGATTCGTGTTGATTAGATCGCGATATTGCCCCAGTGGGGAAGTTGCGAACGAGAGAGCCCATCATCTATTAAAAAAAAAAAAAAAAAGAAAAAAAAAAAAAAAGAAAGGGCTTTGCAGATAGCCGTTTGTGTATATCTCTCTCTCTCACTGCCCTTTGATTTCCCTTTTGTGACAACTCTTTTCTCTTCATGGAACATTTGTGTTAGCTTTATCTGGAGATACTTCAATAACCAATCAATGCTCAGCACAGCAGAATCAGCTGACACAACCCAATCAAAGAAGGGTACCAAGAAGTTTACAGGCTGTTGGACATGCCGTAGGCGCGGGATCAAGTGCGATGAGGGAAGACCGTTTTGTAATAATTGCAAAACACGACGTGTTGAGTGTGAAGGATACGCTGTTAAGTTGTGTTGGGAAGGTAGGGCTTCCAGATCGTCCAGGAACAGACTTGATAAGAACAGATGTCTCATACTTTACCAATGGAAGGAACATCAACTTCTTGATGATCTACAAGTTGATTATTACTTGGATAGAATTGATACAGCATCCGGTTTCATAACTTCCAAAACAGTTGACCCGAGCAGTGAATTTGAATATGGTCCATTCACAGTGTTTAGTACAGTATGTGATTTGAACAAGATAGATGAAGGTAATCTATCAGAACCTATTGAATCTGCTCCTCTCATCCGCAACCTTTCACAAGAATTTGCAATTGGTCCAATAGACAAAATAAGACAAGTACTAGAAGGTATGTCATTTGCAGGTTTATATGGTGATCTTGTTATTGAGGTTTTTTTATTGGACTTTTGGGATCGATATCTTAGTGATATGATGGTTCCCGTTGATGACACAGAGATTAATCCTTACAAGGTATTACTTAAGGAAGCCATGGATAAACCCCATTTACCAGAGATTCAACGTGCACTTACTCATTGTGTATGTGCTATGTGTTCGAGTTTTTTGGCAACAAGTGAAGAGACAGCTACAATAGTTCCAGCTTATAAGGATGTCAATTTCACTCAATATTGGAAATACCATAAATCGAAGGCACTTGATTTTATATCGGCATCATATGCATGGAAAGAGCTTTCAACAGGTGAAGAGTTAAGTATATTGGTTGGATCAATCTATTTCTTGGTGGCTACTGATATCTTTAACAATTCCGATGAATGGCAAATACATCTGAGAGGTGCTGTATCTACGTTGAAAACCATCTTCGATTCAGATCAAGGATCATTAGTATCTGGAATAGGAGCACCTGATTCTACTGCTGGTTCGTTAATTTTCTTTGCTCAAATGACAAAACTCACATACTTGTTTAGTACATTGTACTTATTTAGTGATGATGTTTGTAACAAATATTTGACAGTACTTGATTTGGACTTCATTGACTTTCCAGATGAAAACGAAAAACAGTCTTTATTATATCGTACAGAAGGTGTTACCCCTTCAATGGTAAGATGTTTGACAAATATCGTGAAGTATTTCCAAATGGACCAGTACACAGATAAAAAAGAAGTAACTGTACGACTCATCGAGCAGGAATTGATTGATTGTGAACCAGAGGCATACGACAAAAATGCAAATACTTTGAACTCTTTGATAGTTTACCATCAGTCGATGATACTTTATACCGCAATCAAACTACTTTTCTTGAGGGAGGTAAAATTACAAGATCCACAAACACTGCAGGATCTTGTTGACACTGGAATGGATCATTTGGAGATTAATGAAGAGCTATCAAAGCATATTAACGGAATTGGTCTGTTTTGGCCATGCTTTCTAGTATGCTGTGAGGCGACATCATATGAAACTCAAAGAAGGGCCCTTGAATGGTTGAAATCAGTTGAACCGTACTGTGTAACCAGTATAAGTAGAGGGTCTCGTGTCATCAAAACCGTTTGGGAAAGAAGAAGTGGAGGTCACCAGGAAAGCTGGCTCACAATCATAAGGGAAATTGACCCTACTTTGATGCTTGCTTGATATTAAAATTAGTCAGCATAATAAAAAATAGTAGAGGGCTTGAGCGCATATATGTTGGTGATGTTTTATATATTATTTAATACAGATATATCAACGTTCCCATATAGTATAGAACTTGTACAATAATTCAATACTTTCAAGTATGGCTAGATGAAGTTCTCCCATTCTTTATATGAATTATTGGAGACTTGGAGAAAGTTCTGGTCTATAAACTTTATCTTCTTTGGTTCGATGCACTATAGGGGGCCTGCGCCGTCGACGACATAACATAAAAATAATATAAATTAAAAGACAGAGTCTGTAGGTTCTTAAATATTAGACATAAATACCTATTTTCAACAATATATAGCATATAAAAATGTGCTGCAAAAGAAGCACTCTATAATAATATTAATCAATCTTCTCGATGATATCAGAAATCGAGAAGCTCTTTCTTGCAAATAAAACCCAGTTAACAAGAGCAACCATGACAGTAGCAAAGACAACAACAACGGTATAATTCATACCATTTGGAGTAACTGGAACATAAGTTGGAACACAAAGCCAAGCTGCGGCAAAGACAAACCAGAAAATGCAAATGATGTTCATTGGTTTTCCAAATCTACCCAAATCGAACAATGGCTTGACACCTTCACCATATCTGTCTTTTCTAAGGACCAGGCAAACAAATGGAATAAGATAGGACAGGAACATACAGTCCAAATAACTTCCGGATACAGCATTTAAAGCAGCACTGGAAGCAAAGAGAAGAAGTCCAATTATTGTTACGAACCCAGCTACCACGAGAACTGCCCAAACAGGTGAGTTCAGTCTAGTGTTGACAGATCCAATGGCAGAACCAAAAGGCAAACCACCAAAATTAGCAAAGGCCATCACAAGACGACTTGCAGAGAGAACAACACCAGTGCTACCAAGAATAAATCCAACAATGACAAACAAGGCAGAAACGATAGTGAGACCAGTGTTGTCGAGAGAGTCGTGATAAAGCTGGAAGAGAGGGATTCCACCAGTAGGATCGAGCAAGTTGTCTTCATTGACGATACAAGCATTATAGACAAGAATTGAAACAATTCCAATACACCATGCACCTGTGTAACCGTAACTCATGACGATTGGAATGTTCTTTTTTGGATTTGGGACTTCATCGGCCATGTGGCAGGCACCATCAAAGAGCGCAATGGAAGCAAGTGATGGCAACATACTCAAGAAGAAAACAACACCATTTGAGCTGTGACCAGTCTCATTTGTAATTTCTTTAAACATAAAGTCAGCAGTTTGCTTTGGATGAGCTCTAGCCAACAGGGCAATGAGGGTAAAGATTGTACCAATGTTAAAGACATAGTTGACAAGTCTAGACATGAGAGGAAGAAGTCTGGTTCCAAAAATGTTGACAAGTGTAACCAGCAAAGTTGTGGCCAAAAACGCCAAGTAGACGTGGTAATCTTGACTAACATAGTTTGGATGATACATGGCAACTAGACCTAAAACAAGGTCTGCAACAAAGAAACTATTAGCAGTTGCTCCGAAAATCCAACATGCACAAGATAGAATACCACTTAAATATGCGAGTCCTCTTGAATATTTTTGAGGAGCAAACATATGAGTCCAATAAACCAAAGAAGATGTGTGAGCATGAACGGAAGCCATTTCTGCCATACAATAAGCGGTCATCAAACTGAAAACACCACAGAATATAAAGGTATAAAAGAAGAATGGCGCACCACCAACTCCAATAACTGTTGACAAGTATGTTCCCAAAGTGAGTGGAGTACCAATAGAGGAGTATACAACACCAACAACACCCCAGATATCAAAGTTTTTCTCGAGTGGACCTTCACCTTCCGTGCTGGTAACAACTTCCCCGGTCTCCAAGTCGATGACTTCATTAATTGCTACTCCCATTGCCTCGTCTTTTAGAGAGCTTGACATTTCCTTTTCCTTTTTCTTGTGTGTTCTCTCTTTTTTTTTTTTCTTATTGATTTGCAATACTTTGATATACAGCGTGAGATGAGATGAGATGAGATGAGGTATTCTTCTAATACACTTCACACAGTACGAGCTGATCAATGGTAGATACTCTCAAAGACGAGATGAATGGGGAAAGGAAAAATGGGCCGGGAAGCTTCTTATTTCAATGAGAAAGTTTTTTCTCCGTTCTTGTTCTTTTGCCTTAGGTTATCTTCATTTGACAGCCATCGTTGATTTCAAGATAAGAGATACGGATACAGCTTATTTAGATTAGTTGGCTTACAATGCGATCTACAAAGGCAAGAAGCGTTTGATGAGGGCACACACTGTCGTTCTCGATTTCCTCGAATCCCGAGACCGGCCAATGCGATAAACGCGCTTCTCGAGGCGATTTTCTCGTTCCCAATTGCCTAAAGCCGCGCGGCGAGAGAGAGAGACAGCGGTTTAGTCGCTGCAAGGGCGTTTGTTGCGGGGCACACTCGTTCCCACTTGCCGCGCTTTGTTGAGCCTTTGTTGCAAGTATGGCGAAAGTAACCGTCTTTTAATATAGCACCCCCTCCGATTTCGGGATCTCGGACTTAATCATACGGGGAAGTTGATAAACAAGACCCGTATGTGCCATATACGCTTCTTTTCTAAACGCAATGAACTTCCTTAATCGGGAATCTAAGGCTATTTGAAAGATGGTTGGATGGGCTGATGAATCAGATTAACTTATTCATATATAAGTAGTGGTGTGGAGAACCACTTCGATATATGGCCTTGGTAAATATTAACATCACCACAAACACAAAGATGAGTGCCCAAGACCTTTCAAACACTGCCCCAAGTTTAACACTTTCCAACATCGAGTTCTCAGTTCAGGATGGTGTTCCTTCAGCCAAGATCCTCCACGCTGCTCAAGATCAGAGATCTTTGAAGCCAACCGTTGCTGACTTGACAGTCTCTGAGCCTGTCACAGCTGATAAGGTTGCTGAAAAGCTTGAAATCTACGGTGGTTGTATTGTTAAAAACTTCCTCGATGCTGAAACTACCGATAAGATTTGGGATGACGTTTCTCCACACTTTGTTAACAGAGACTGGAACGGTGACTTCTTCCCACAGCAAACTTCAAGAGTCACTGGTATTGTTACCAAATCTGTTACTGCAGTTGAGAAATATATGTGTCATCCACTTTACTTAGAGGTTGCTGCTCGTTTCATCGGTAAGAAGAACACATTTATCATTGGACAAGATTTGACCACAGCTTACTCTGAACCACAACACAACTCTTCCACAACTTTACGTATTGGTCCTGGTGCAAAGAACCAACCTTTCCACAGAGATGATATCCTCCATCACAACATTCGTCAATACCGTGAGAAATATCAATATGGAGAGGAGACCGCCATGGCTTGTTGTTTGGCTCACAGTACCGCAACAAAGGAAAACGGTGCCACCAGATTTATCCCAGGATCTCATCTTTGGGACCATTTCCGTATTCCAAAGGAAGAAGAGGCTATTCATGCTGAGATGGAGAAAGGTGATTGTTTCTTCATGCTTGCTTCTTGTTTCCACGGTGGTAGTGCCAACACAACAAAGGATGAGTATCGTAACCAGAGTTTCATCTTTATGACTCAGGGTATCTTGAGACAGGAGCACAACATCTTCTTGGATACACCACTCGACTACTTCAAGTCACTTTCAACCCAGGGTTTGAAATCCATTGGTGTTGCTGCTACCCAGCCATTCTGTGGTTGGATAAAGGATTTGGAAGATCCTTTGTATGTCTTCAAGCCAGAACTTGCAAATGCTACTGATGATTCCTTTGAAAACACTTTCAAGATCATCTGAGCAGAAAGATCTGTACTATCCTCTCAATTATATATACATATATATATTCCGTCTCTTAAAGAATTTTACGCTATCAATAAATACTTATATTTATGAACTGTTATTAGGCTATAAACTTTTTTTTTAGAGCTTCAATGTGAGTATCCATGTTCTAATGTTGCACTAACATATATGACTGATGAGGTACTGGTGAAACTAGAAACCAAAGAATTTATTCATCTCTATCTAATTTAATACTTCCAAGCACCATTCTGATTTTGAGCAAGTTTTAATTTGACCCGATTTAACTGTGTCTCAAAATCCTTTCTATTTCCAGATGTCCATCTATAGTCATGAGCCGGGTGTTCTTCTGGAATATGGGATTGGCCTTTGATACCGTATAGGTTCTCTCTTAAAGTTCCTGATGGTACAGCGTAGTCATCCCAGATTAATCCCTTCTTCCTCATCTCCGGAAGTACAATTTCAATGAGATCGTCATAAGTATCAGGATTCACAGCAGAAGCAAAGTTGAAACCGTCAGCACCGCCTATCTCGACGTAATCAATAAGTTTCTGAACGACTTGTTCGACAGATCCTATAACCAAGTCAGTGGTCCCCTTAACTGACACATGTCTTCCAACGACACTCTTTGTCAAAGGACCTTTGTCTAAGATATCAATGCAAAAGTGTTTGACAATTTCACGATCTTTCACATTATCACTCTGAAGTAAGTCAAAATCATCTGCATAGGTGCTGAAATCAACGTTCATCCATCCTCCAATCATTGCGAGAGCAGCTTCATGGTCAGTGTATTTAGCATATTCATTAAACTTATCCCAGGCTTCTTGTTCAGAATCTCCAACAATAACCATGACTAGAACTAACACTTTAATTGATTCTCTACTTCTTCCATACTTTGCAGCAGCAGTGGAATGAATTGAGTCTGACTTATGACGAAGTATAGACGGGTTATTGCCATTTGAGAAAGCCACTTCAGCCCATTTAGCAGCTAAATCAATTCCACCTGGAGATGTTCCAGCTTGGAAGAGAACGGGGATTCCTTGAGGGGATGGAGAAGTGTAAGAAGGACCAGGAACGGTATACCACTCACCATCAAAGTCTATTGGTCTCACAAGTTCTGGATCAACATAAATTCCTGTTTTAACGTTTCTTTTAACAGAATCTTCTCTGAATGAAGACAACAAGAGTTCAACAACGACTTGAACATATTCATCAGTCTTAGCATATCTTTGAAGTTTATCGGGAAGTTTTTCACCATTCAACAAATTTCTGGAAGCACTGTTTAAGTAAGAGCTAACGATATTCCAACCTACTCGACCTTTAGTCATAAAGTCAAGAGTAGCAAGTTTCCTAGCAAATAGGTAAGGATGCTCACTAATGGTACTAAATGTAATACCAAAACCGATACTCTTGGTGACAGCTGCCATTGCAGAAATTGGGATTGCTGGATCAATACCTGGGAATTGTGTACCTGCTCTTGCACCAAAGTCATAGTTATTTGGTCCTTTGTAAACATCATAAGGACCCAAGACATCAGCTATGAAGATAGCATTCAATTTTGCAGCTTCTGCCTTCTTTGCAAGATTTGTCCAATATTCCAGAGTGTTATAAGTAGTTGATACGTCACCTGGATAAGTCCAAAGTCCAGAAGGCTGGGAATTGACACATGGTTGTGTGAAGAGATTCAGAATGAGAGGTCTCTTGGGACGTGCAAGACGTGGTTTCTTAGTTACAGGAACAACGTTTCCCTCTCTCAAATCCATGGTTTGTATTAGCTTTCCAATTAGCGTAGTTGAGTGTATGAAAGTTCATAATACCGAGCTACGAGTCTCTTTTATAGGACTTAAGGACCATTTCAAAAGTGGTCCCATTTATTTGCAATGGCAGCTTAGATATGTGTTTTGGGTAAGTCGATGTTGAAGTGCTTCACACTCATCACTGTGGCAAGTAATTGCCGTCTGCACTGTGGCTCTGTTTCTAATTGGAGCTTTCTTTTTAATGTGAACTAATATATACACATGGATACACCCGACATTTTATCAATCTATATATATAAAACATTCTAATATATACAAACATTCTAATATATAAATTCTTTCAATTGTTCTCCATTATAAAAACTTAGTCCAATCAGTGTAGTCCCCCTTACTTGGTTTGCGCACCAGGTGGGACTAAGAGAGACCACTTTCCGAACAATGGAGGACTCATCGCACAGCTTGCATTACCACAAAGACAATGTTAACCGCGTTTGGATCTTTTGTAGATTGTACATTTCATATAAAAAGCTATTGAGATGCTCCAATCTCAAATATATAGAAAATGTAGTTAATAAAGAACTAACAAACAATATGGAGCCAAATATCCCACAAGGTGCAGGTTACGCAGTCATAATTGGACTGGGTCTCTTCTTTGCACTTTTGATGAACCTCATCACGTGGATCCAGAACAGGTTCACTAAGACCAAATCTGATAGTGTTGACGAGTTTACTGCCTCTTCTAGAAACGTACCATTTGGTCTTCTTTGTTGTGGTATTGTTTCATCTTGGACTTGGTCTTTGACTCTTTTACAAAGTGCTACAGAGTCTTATAATTTGGGAATTTGTGGTTCTTATTACTATGGTGTTGGTGGTCTTGCACAAGTTGCAGTTTTTTCAATAATTGCAGCTAAAGTTAAGGCAAATGCTAATTTGGTTACAACATTCCCAGAAATGGGTTATTTCAGATTTGGAACAGCTGGACATTTGGCTTTCCTTTGGTGTGCATTTGTTTGTAACTCTGTTGTTTCTGCTTGTATCTTATTGGGTGGATCTGCAGTTGTTAGTGCTGTCTCTGGTGTTAATTTCTATGCATCTATTTGGTTGATTGCATTTGTTTGTGCTATTTACGTTTTCTTTGGTGGTTTAAGAGCAACTTTCATGGCAGATGCCATTCATACTTTTATTTTACTTATATTCATTTTGGTATTTGCATTTGCAGTTTATGCAGGTGATTCATCCAAGATTGGATCCCCTTCCAAAATGGTTGAACTTTTAACTCAAGTGGGTGAGTCTTCACCAGTGGATGGAAACTACCATGGATCTTACTTAACTTTTAGATCCAAGAATGGTGCCATATATGCTGTACAAACTGTCATTACCGGTTTCGGTCTAGTTAATTGTGACCAAGCATATTGGTCCCGTGCAATTGCCTCTAGAGATAAATCCATTTCTTCATCTTTCTTTGCAGCTGCTTGTTGTTGGTTTATCATTCCAGTAACAATGGGATTAACACTTGGTCTTGGTGCAAGAGCACTTTCACTTAATCCTGACTTCCCAAGTCTTAGTACCTCGGAAGTTAATGCTGGTCTTGCTGCTGTTGCAACTGCACAATACATTCTTGGTAAAGCAGGGTCTACTCTTATTCTCTTAATGGTATTCCTTTCCGTAACATCTTCATTCTCAGGTGAGCTTATTGCTTCATCTACCTTGATATCTTATGATGGTTACAAGAAATACTGGAAACCAAACGCTAAACCACATGAAGTTGTTAATTCAGCTAGGGTTGGTGTTTTTGTTTGGTTTGTTTATTCGGCTTCTTTGACATGTATCTTCCATTCAGTTGGTATCTCCTTGGGTTGGCTTTTCAATTTCCTTGGTGTCTCAACAGCATCGGGAGTTTTCCCAATTGCTCTTTCATTCTTATGGAAGGATCTTAATGTTGTTGGAGCCGTTGGTGGATCAGTTGGTGGTATGCTTCTTGCACTTATCGTTTGGTTAGTCACGTGTAAAGGTCTTGAAGGAGAAATTACAGTTGATACCCTTTCAAGTACATATGTTGCATTTGCAGGTAACGCTGCTGCTATTGTTCTTGGTGGTATCATTGCTATCGTTTCTGGTTGGATTAAACCTGCCAATTTTGATTTCAATGAAACCAGAAATAGAACTATTCTTTCTGAACACTTGGAATTGGCACAAAATACAAAGACTGAACACCAATCAGAATTGAAGACGGATGCAAAAGTATCAACAATCGAAGGTGAAGAAGAAGTGCAAAGTGATTTGACCTCTGTTATTGCAGATGGTCTTCCTCAAGGACATGAGTTGGACTTCCGTCTCTTGGATGCACAGTACAAGAGATATGTGTTTTTGACCTTGATTCTTCTCTGTATTTTCATGTTTATCATTCCTATTCCCCTCAGTTCTGTTCCATACATCTTTTCTTCAAGATTCCTAACATTCATCGTTGCTGTTGCCATTATATGGCTGTTTGGAGCTTTCGGTTTCGTTATTATTTACCCATTGGTTGAATCCAGAAGGGAATTATGGAGAATAATTACTGCTATATTTGGTAAAAGCTCCTAACTCCATCACTTTAATAGACTTATATATATATTCTAAAAGATTAATGTCTTAATTTTATGGATCTACAAGTTTTCTTTTTTTCAAAATTATAAAAAAATCACTTATAAAACAGTTATAGCAAATTAACTAGAGAGATTTCTCAAGAATTAAGCTTAAGCTACAGTTTCAAGATGCTCAACGGAACCGGTACGCTTAGCATCGTTGAACTCCTGGTGCAACTTAGCTTCACCGTGGTCAAAAGTATCACCAAAGACCTCAGCAACTTCTTCCAAAGTACGACCAGATGTTTCTGGGAAGGTAAAGATCACAACAACGGTTTCCACGGCCAAGACACAACAATAGACAATGTAGTACTTCCAACTAATAGCATCCATAGCAATTGGGTTAACAAATGAGTTATAAACCAAGACGATTTGCATCCAGAATTGGAACAAGTTGATACCTTTTGCTCTATGAGAGTAAGGCAAAATCTCTGTGACATAAAGATATGGAAGACCGTTAATACCAATGTCATAGAACAAGTAGTATAAGAAGATCATAGCAAGAACACCATTAGCCAAAGATTTGTTGTTAAAGTCAGCTTTTTCATTCTCAGCAGACAAAGCTGTCCAAACGATATAAGTACAAAGCATACCAACAACACAAGTGATGAACAAAGTTCTTCTCTTGAACAAATGACAAGTAGCACAACAAACAACACAAACGACAAAGTTGAAGATCATCAAACACATGTTAATCAATAACTGTTTAGAGGTATCTGTGATACCAATAGAGTTCAACACTTTGTTCAAGTAGTAAGAAACAAGACCATTACCTGAAAGTTGCATCATAGTGGCAATAAACAAACAAAGGAAGATTCTCTTTCTGTAAGAAGGTCTGTACCAGAAATCAGAGTACTTTGAAGTAGCACCAGCCAATTTCTCAGCTTCCAATGCAGCTTCAATTTCTCTTAATTCGAAATCAACAAGTTCAGCAGCTCTTGGATCGGTGGAGTTACCAGTGTGATGTTTAAGTAAGACTTGACGAGCCTTATCATGTTTACCCTTTGCAACTAAGAAACGTGGAGATTCTGGAACCCAAAGTAATAAAACCAATTGAACAACTGGGAAGAAACCTTGTAAATAAGATGGGATTCTCCAACACCAATTATCATCGATATTTCTAGTCAAATAAGTAACGACAGCAGCCACTGTTGCACCCAAATACCAACAGATGTTATAAGCAAAAGTGGAAGCTTCTCTATGAGAAGGATAAGCTAATTCCGAGATCAAAGTTGGAGCACCAACTGTTGCAATACCAGAACCTGCACCAATGATGATTCTTGAACAAAGGAAGAATGCATAATTTGTGGATAAACCTTGTAAGATAGCACCAATCAAAGTAATACTTTGACCAAGAACAGTAACAAACCATCTACCATATCTATCACAAAGCCAAGGTGCAACAAAGAAAATAGTTAAACAACCAAAGATACCACCAGCAGATAAAGCACCAAGAACATGACCAGTTGGATTACCCATATAATCAGCCCAAATGGTAAGAGATTGCAAACCGTTCAACATAGAACCATCAAATCCATTATTAGTGGAAGTTAAAGTGATTGTAAAGATATGGAAAGCCAAAAGAGATAAATGCTGAACACGATACCAAGGTCTCGTTTCATAAATGTAATTCTCAATGGAATCTTCCACTTGTTCTTTATCAGATGTTAAAACACCTGATAACACAGCGTCTTTACTTATTGAATCGTTTTCAGACATATTTTTTAGTTTGATGTAGAAAAGTATTTAGATCGATACTAAAGAAAGCAGGAGCAGTAGCTTCTCTATATATACATATTTCTGGGCATTGTTGATGGGTTTCTCGCAGATATGCAATGAACCCCTCGTTGCAGTACAAAACAGCTGGGGTAAAAACTTACATGAGATTATTATGGAACGTCGATATGCAAAGACAAAAAGCGCTACGAATCTGTACAGAGTATGGGGTATGCGGCTGGTGTGTGTGTAATAGACTTTTATTGTTGGGTGGAGGGGAGTCACATCACCTGAGTCATCAATCTCCACATGACTCTTTTCTTCTTTCTTCCCCCATATTTCAAAGACTTCCTAATATTTTAGCAGTGAATCTCGGGATGATCCTCGACGGTATAAACACCCCGCGCACCTAAAATTTCCCCCGAGAATTTGTACGAGGGGTCCCGCATAGATATCTTACTTTAGGTACATACCCATTATCCATTATCCATTATCCATCACACACATTATACACAATACACATTATACACAATACACAATACACAATACACAATACACATTATACATTATCCATATGATACACAAACCATGGACGAGAATGACACCCCACAGAAAAGATGCCAGATAGGAAATGACATCAGCGGACCCTCCCCCCCAATGTGACCTAAAATCCGGGGTGCGTCTGCACCGAGATTTCAAGTCCCCAGGGAATCCTCAATTCGGTAGTCTCCGACCGCCGAACAATTCTCGCTGGGACTCATAACAATAAAGCACCCCACAATTGTACATCTTTGATTGAAAAATGGTGAGACTTATAAAATGTATAAGAACAAACAACTTTGTCTAATGGAAAGACATTCTTCTCCATAAAAATTGAATTGTAAGAAGAACAAGCAAAATGTCAGGTTTCCTCAAAGTTCAAGGAACAAAGATCGTTGATCAAACAGGCACCCCAGTGGTACTTAAAGGTACTGCAACAGGTGGTCATCTTAATATGGAAAATTTCATTACTGGATACCCTGGTCATGAAACTGAACATAAGAAAGTCTTGAAATCCAAAATGGGTGAAGAGAAATTCAATTTCTTCTTTGATAAATTTTATGAATATTTTTGGACTGAAAAAGATGCAATTTTCTTTAAAGAAGAATTAAAATTGAATTGCTTGAGAATTCCATTCAATTATAGACATTTCATTGATGATGAAGAAGATATGTTTAAAATCAATCCAAAAGGGTTTGAAAGATTGGATGCTCTTGTTAATACTTGTGCTAAACATGGAATTTATACCATTTTAGATCTTCATGCCGTTCCAGGTGGTCAAAATCAAGATTGGCATTCAGATTCTGCTATTCATAAATCACTCTTTTGGGATTTTAAAGTCTTTCAAGATTCAATGGTTAATTTATGGGTTGAAATTGCCAAATATTATAAAGATAATACTTGGGTTGCAGGTTATAATCCATTAAATGAACCTGCAGTTGCTGAACATTCTAAATTGGTTAATTTTTATATCAGAGCAGAAAGGGAAATTAGATCTGTTGATCCAAATCATATTTTATTCTTGGATGGTAATACATATGCAATGGATTTTAGACAATTCCCAGAACCTTTACCAAATACTGTTTATGCTATTCATGATTATACCATGTATGGATTCCCAACACCAGAAGGTAATATTTATACCAGTACTAATGATGAAAGGGCAAAGATTAAGAGACAATTTGATAGAAAATTGGAATATATGAAACAACATCAAGTTCCAGTTTGGAATGGTGAATTTGGACCTGTTTATGCTTCCAAGGAAAGAGGTGATGTTGAACCAGATAAGATTAATAAGACTCGTTATCAAGTACTTAAAGATCAATTGGAAGTTTATAAAACTGGTGATCCATCTGGTGATGGTGCTCCAATTTCTTGGTCCATTTGGGTTTATAAAGATATTGGATATCAAGGATTAACATATGTTGATCCAGAATCTAAATTTTATAAAGTTTTAGGTAAATATTTACTTGAAAAGAAAAGATTGGGATTGGATAGATGGGGTAATGACATTGCTCCAGAATTTGCCAAATTATATGATGATTTATCTTCTCATTTCGAACAAGTGATTCCACAAAAATATCATAAGGCACTTTATCCACATGTTTGGACTTTTAAAGATTATATTGCTCGTGTTTCAAGAGATATGTTGTTATCACAGTACTTCCAACACGTTTATGCCGATTTATTAGCCAGTTTAACACTTGAAGAATTGGATGAATTGGCCGGTTGTTTCAAGATCGAGAATGTGAAGAAAAGAGATGAGCTTAACGCCATTCTCAGAGATTATTAAATATTACAAATACAAAAGATTTTACTCCTAAATTTACAGTAGTCACATCGTCCATATATATTTAGTACTCATTGTAAACGGAGATCTCGGGAGGTGTTTATCGATCGAGTTCGCGCATTTTCGCGAATTTAAGAGAGAGAGGAAAAAAAGGAGGCGGGTTTACGTCTCTCGAAATGTCCAGCTCAAACCACAAAACCCTCACACAGCCCCCCACGACACACACACTCAGACCCGAACAAGCAAAGGGTAGAAAAAGTCTCCAATGACAACGTATGAGAAGATTGTTAAGGTGCGTGTCTCTTGTTGTGATTGACCGGGAATTGAGAGAGAGTGTGTGTGCCCCCCGCTTAGACGGGTAAGCGAGACATAAAATGGGGGCGATCTCTCTATCTGATTCAATTCGGTATCAATTGCCCCTTCTTTGATGTTATATGTTACTAACACATTGTCCACAGGGAGCCACTAAGATAAAAGTATGTTTTGTTTGGGTTTTTTTATTTTGTTCTTTATCATTGACACGTACTAACCGACAAACACTTAGGTGGCTGCTCCAAAACCAAAATACATTGAGCCGATCCTCTTAGCAACGGCTTCTAAGAATGATTTCCGTTCGGTGATGTCTGCATTACAATCGAGACTTGATGACACTGCTTGGTCAATTGTTTATAAGGCATTGATTGTTGTTCATATTATGATCCGAGAAGGTGAATCAGATGTCACTTTGAAATATCTTTCAACTCGTCAAGATTTCTTCAATTTAAACCATATTAAAACTTTAGGAGCTTCAGATGCAAGAAGTTTATTACGTTATGCTAAATACTTGGCCATTAGATCACGTGAATATTCATCAACTCGTATTGATTACGTACGTGATGAACAAACTTCAAATAAGAAAGATGGTGGTGTTTTAAGACAACTATCTGTTGATAAAGGTTTATTACGTCAAGTTGAAAGTGTGGAAAAGCAAATTAGAGGTTTATTGAATTGTAAATTCAACGAAGCAGATATCAATAATGACGTTGTTTTAACTTGTTTTAGAATGCTCGTTAATGATTTATTATGTTTATACCAAGCTTTAAACGAAGGTGTTATTAACATTCTTGAACATTATTTCGAAATGTCCAAATATGATGCTGAAAGGGCATTGGAAATTTATAAGACTTTTGTTGAATTGACTACAGATGTTGTCAATTATTTAAGAATTGCAAAACATTTGGAATACGCTACAAAGTTACACGTTCCAACTATTAGACATGCACCAACTGCATTGGCAAATAGTCTTGAAGATTATCTTAATGATGAAAGCTTCGAGGTTAATAGATCACAATATCTTGCAGAGAAGGAGTATAAGAGTAATGGAACCTTACCAAAGGCTCAGAAACCACAACAACAACAACAACAGCAACAACAGCAGCAGCAGCAGCAGCAACAGCAGCAGCAACAGCAACAAATACAGCAACAGTCCACTCTTGCCCGTTCCAGCACCAACCCATGGGGTGGACAGTTTGGTCAGATGTCATTACAGCCATTACAGGTACAGTTTACTCAAGGACCTAATCCAGCTAATCTTCAACCACTTCAACCTCAACATACCAACAATCCATTCTTGGCAATGCAACAGACTCAGTCCATACCACAACAACAGCCAATCCCACAACAACAAATGCATAGCCAACCAACATCACAACTCCAACCAATTGGTACAGGGTTCAGTACAGTACCATCTTCCTCCATTATTCCAAGCTTCACTGGTGCTGGATTTGGTGGTTACACACCTGGTACATTGGCTCAACAACAGACTGGTAATCCATTTCTACAACAACAACCAGTTCCACAGCAACAACAACAACCACAACAACAAGAACAACAACAACCAACAAAGCTTGTTGCATCTAAGACTGGTAACAATCCCTTCTCTTTGAACTACAAGACTTCAACCTTGCAAAGTGTACCAGAGACTGCTACATTAAAGCCACAACCTACAAATAATCCATTTGCAGTCAGTGCTTCTACAACTACTCCTAAACAGCAGTTCACAACACCAATCACTGCACAAGAAACCGGTACCAATCCATTTATGAAGCAGGCATACACTTCTAATAGAATCTCCATGGCTCCACAGGCCAGTTTTGGTGGGTTAGAGAACTTACCGACACAACCTGTGTTCCCACAAACGATCCAAGCCCAGCGTACGGGTCAGTATCAACAACAGGCTCAGTTTGGACTGCAACAACAGCTCACACACCAGTATCAACAACCAATGTACCAGGCGTACGAAGGTCCAAGTCTGATTTAAGAGCCCTGTGTTTCTTTTTTTCTTTTTTTTTCCCTCTTCTGTAATATAAAATGTTTAGAGCCTGAAAAAAAAAACATTGCATTTAACTTTTTTTTTATTATCTTTGTATTTTTTGTAGATTATATATAATGTGCATTATAATGTTCAATATATTGTGCAATATAATGTGCAATATAATGTGCATTGTATTGTATATGTGCGTCTTATTACCGTATGTCTTGGTGTCATGCATGTCAGCTTTGTACCAAGAGCGAGGCAGCCATACGGATCGCGACTTTACAGATAAGATCCTCAAAAGAAAAGTTCCATGAAACAACACTTAACGAGTAAACAGAGATACTGAAAAATACCCAGTGAAACCGATGTTGCCACTCAAGAGAAGAAACAGTGAAGATATCGAGTCTGCCATTGGTGGGGATTCTGAGTTTGTGGGGTCTTTGGCCGTTCAGAGTGCCGGTGCCGGTTCCTCTTCTAACTCGGCCGCAAGGTCATCCAATTCGATCATTGGAATCTCCAGAACAATTGCAGCTTGTCAAAGATGTCGACAGAAAAAGACAAAATGTGATCAGCAATTTCCTAGTTGCTCTCGTTGTCTTAAGGCCGGTGTTGATTGTGTTGGACTAGACCCAGCTACGGGACGTGAAATACCGAGATCTTATGTCATCTCTTTGGAAAATAGAATCTCTCATTTGGAATCCATATTACAACAGAACGGTGTTGATCCAGACAGTAACCAACCTATAAAACGTCGTATCACATCAAAGGCCAGTAGTCCAAATGACTCACTTCAACAACCTTTGAACAGAGCTTCTCCAAGATCAACTTCAAGTAACGGTGGTGCGCTATCAGACTCCATCGGGCCTAGCCTCAAGATGGCATTACCAAATAACAGTGATTCCAGTAGTCTCTCTTTTTACATTGGAGACTCATCAGGTATTTCATTTGCTAAACTCCTTTTCACAGCTGTGAACTTCCATCCCGGTGCAATTAATGAGAATAACTCTATAACGACAAGAGTCCCATTAAATGAAAATGAAACTGATGTGATAGCTGGATTACCTTCTAAATCATCTGCAGAATATTTCATCAAGAGTTATTTTGAACAATCCAACACACAATTACCATTGATCCATAGAGAGTATTTCATTGACACATATTTCAAACCTATTTATGGTAATCTTTCATCAAATGTAAAATTGGCTGCAAACTACACAAAGATGAATTTGGATAATTCACCAATCGATGATAGAGATACTTGGTCATACCAATACCAACAGAACAAAATGACAATGTGTACATTATCAGATACACCTGAAAGATTCCATAAGCCACTTTTCTTTTTAAACATGATATTTGCCATTGCATCATCGATCAATCTGTTACATTATACACCAGAGACTTCAAATTCGTATAAACAACAGGCAATGGTGTTTGCAGACACGATATATCAATCCGAAGATCGTTTGGAATGTTTACAGGGACTTTTATTGCTGACTTTATACTCTGTCATGAGACCATCAACACCTGGTGTTTGGTACATGTTAGGAACGGCATTACGTCTATGTGTTGATCTCGGGTTACACACTGAAAAATTGAACAATCAATTCTCTCCATTTGTTAAGGATTTGAGAAGACGTTTATTCTGGTGTGCCTATTCATTGGATCGACAAGTGTGTGTTTATTTGGGTCGTCCATTTGGTATTCCTGAGGAGTCAATCTCTACAAAGTTCCCAGTTGAATTGGATGATTGTCTTATCAATGTTGATGAAGATGAAGATTTCACCAAGTCATCCAATTCTCTTCCGACTTACAAGACCATTTCATTGAATTTCTTCAAAATTAGACGTATCCAAGCAGAAATATTACAGGTATTATATTTCACATCATCGACACTTCCACGGTTTTACAACTCTTTAAATGATTGGAAACTGAAGATTGATAACCAATTGGAGCATTGGTTTAAGACGATACCTTTAAAGAGTTCTAGAAAATGTAACTGTGATTTCAATTTTGAATTCTTTAAACTTAACTACTATCATACAAAATTGTTACTCTTTGGTGTCACTCCAAAGAACTCCAAACCAAATAACAATACATTAAGAATCATTTGTGAATCTTCAAAAGGTATTATGAATTGTTATATTGAACTTTACAAATCTGAAGCTGTTAATTACACATGGTCAGCAGTACACAACTTATTTATGGCTGGAACTTCGTTCTTCTATTCAATCTACAACTGTTCTGAGACTTTGATTGGATTGGATGAATTTGAATCCTTAACAAAGAGCGTTATGGATGTGCTTAATTCATTGGTGAAATCTTGTGAAGCTGCAACTTCCACAGTGGAGATCTTTGAGATTTTAAGTCTTGCCATAGTTAGACTCAAGTTTGAAGGTGCCGATTTCGGTTCTGGCTATATGGGTGCTTCAGATATCAATGATATTGAAAGATTCTTTGAGGCATTGAATGATAAATCACCAAAGGATTTAGGAACTGAGGCATTCCATGATTTACAAGCACCATTACCTATGGAACCACAACAAGTCTTTTTGCAAGATGGGTTATCTCAGCAGTTTATGCCTGGTTATACAGACCAGTTCATGGCTCCACCACCGATAAGAGATCACCGAGGTATCTTGAACAGCAGTTTTGAGGAAAATTACCCATCATTATCAACACCTCCTGGAGGGTCCACTGGGAATTTGAATGGTTATTTAGCCAGTCAAGATATCGAACAGAAACGTATCTTTGAGTTAATGAACCAAGTTTCGAGTGAGACCATCTATAGACAGTTATTTGGACAACAGAGTTTCACTGGATGAGATAGTATTTATAGAGGATTATTCTTTAGATTTGAAATATACTGTAGATCACTTCTATCTTGTTTCTCCAATTCGATGTTAACGACATTAATGGATAGAATTCTAACGTTTTCACCATTATACAGTCCATAGACATCCACCACTGTTCCGATGTAACATAACTGTGGATCACTAAGTAATAAATCTTCATCCATTGTAAGTTGAATAGTATCTGTTGATGATGCAAGGGAGTTAACCGATTTGATAACGATACTCGAGTTCATAGCATCATAGTCCAGTACAGAACCCATAACTCGTACCAACTCAACATGGTTTTCTCGATGATGACGCTTAATCTTTGCAATATCAACGACAAGACTCGACATTTTAGTCTCTCTTCTTTGAGTCCATTCCTTCATTGTAGAAGTGTAAGAGAGGGAGAGAGGAAAAGCGCGATGTCCGGGGGGTGAGGGTCTCGAGACTCGGGTGTGGCCCGCTACCAACTGGAAAAGCTTTCCCTCATCTCCTCCACACACTTTCATTCTTCTTAGGACTCAGTGTTTAGGGAGATGCTTAGGAAAATTGGTGAGAGGCTGTATGGTACTTTCAGAGCAGGCGACAGTGTTCTGATACGTTCAGTTGTGCGGAGTGACCGTTATTGGATGACGGAGCCTCTTAAAGAAGGTGGAGTCACAAACATCCAAGGTGGACAGGTCATAAGTCATGATTCTTTGATCGGACTACGTTCTAGGTCTATTGTTCATTCCAACGAGGAGGGGAACTCCTTCATAGCTGTTCATGCCTCTACCGAGGATTACATCAACTTATCCAAAAGAGCTGCACAACCAATTTATCCATTTGATGCATCTGCCATTGTTGCACTTGCAGATCTTCATCTTGATTATCCATCTTTAAAAGAACCTTCTGCTCCTTTACAATTCTTTGAAGCAGGAACTGGTCATGGATCCTTAACGTTAGCTATCTGTTCTCGTTTACATGCTTCAAATTGTTTCCTTAAGACTCATGATATTAGAGGTGCAGTGTTACATTCTATTGATCGTAATGAATCTCATTCAAATGTTGGTCGTAAGACTATTAATAATTTCAAAAGAGGTATATATAAAGATGATGTTCAATTCCATTTGGCTAATTCTCCAAGTGAATGGTTAGATTCAGAAGTTGCAAAAGAATGGAAACAATTGGATCCAGATCATGATATTGGTGAAGGATTCTTAAGTGGAGCATTTTTAGATCTACCAGATATGACACCAAATTTATCTTCACTTGCTCAAAATCTCAAACAAGATGCACCATTAGTGATTTTCTGTCCTTCAGTTAATCAAATCATTGATGTGATTAAGAGTATCAAACAAAGTCAAGGAGAAATAAAGTTATCACACATTAGAACTATTCAATTGGTACCAGGTGTTGGTGGTGGACTTCAAGATTGGGATACACGTTATACCATCGTTAGAAACACTGGAGAAGAAGCCGTTGTTTGTAGACCTAGAGTTGGTACAAGACTCGTTGGTGGTGGGTTTGTTGCAGTTTTCAAGAAGTTACCAAATAAGGCAATCATCAAAACAAAGCTCTTACCTAAATTGGAGGATTCTACTGACTAACTTGTATATACATAGAAATTGAGATCCGTATTCGTATACTATAATAAGTACTTAAAAAGCAACAAGAAAATTGAACAAAAGACATAAAATGGAAAGCGGGGGGGGGGACATAACACACAAGTTGTAGTACTTAAGTATAGTACGGGATTGCTTTTCGAAACCAACCAAAAAAGGGGAAACCCATCACACCAGAATGACAAAAGGAATTAGTGATAATATATATATATAAAAAAATGGAAGAAGTAGGTGAAAGAAAGAAAAACACATGGGGGGGTAAAATGATATAATGCAATTTGGGGTTTTGTGGTAAAAAAAAAAAGAAATCACAAGACAGCACGTTTCATGGAACGTTTCTTATTCTTAAGAACAACCTTCTGTTTCACTTGCTCAACCTCAGATTCAGATTCAGACTCAATGTCCATCTCTTCATCACTCTCCATATCAACTTCAGATTCTTCAGCTTCCTGAGCCTCACGAGCAGCCTTAGCCTCTTCACGGGCAGCCTGCTTGGAGATCTCGACATCTCTCATTCTCAAAAGTTCTGGGTTGGACTCAACAAGCTTCTTGTCGAGGGCAATCTGTCTCTCCTTGTTACCCTTCATTCTATTCTTGTAGAAGGCACGTTCACGCTTCTGTCTAATCTCTTCAACACGAGCCATGGCCTTAAGTGTGGTCTGGACAAGGTCTCTGTTGTATCTCACTGGAACATTTCTTCTAGCTGCAAATGTGAGTGTAGAATCCACAGCAAGTTCCTTACCAGCAGCCTTACGGAATGCCTTAGTCCATCTAAGCTTTCTTGGGTTACGACGTTGTTTGAAGGCCTTGTGACACTTGGAACGGCAGAAGCGGAACTCCTTGGCGTCGTTACGCACAAACATCATACCGTGGCCCGGGTAGACGGGACTCGAACAGAAATGACACTGATAAACTCTCATTATGGGTGTGTTTGCTTTACTTGTACAAAGGGAAGGGGGGGAGGAAAGAAGCTGCGATGAGCCTTAATAAGAAAAATTTCTTGAGATGACATCGCGCTTTCTGCCTCTTCCGGGCTATTGCCTATTCTGGGTGGTTTGGCCGTCCTTTTCGCGAATGCGTTCTTTTTTTTTTGTCCTGGTTTTTTTTTTCGCGATTATTTGATCTTTTTCATTGCCACAAACTGACATTTCTCCACCCTCCCAAACTGTGCTGTCTTTCAACTTTTTTCATATTATTTAAAGGAGAAATGTCACAGACGATTGATATCCCATCACTTCCTGTTCCTGGCGAGCAGAACCTCCCGCAACAGCTGGTTCTCGGTGGGCCTTCGGAGCCGGCCCAGCCTCAGGGACCACAGGGACCACAACCGGGCTCCGTCGATTACTACTTTGACCAAGCTCTCACAAGTATGGGTAATCACCCTTGGCTTACCGGATTTGGTGGTTTCATGACTGCTTATTTCATTGCTGGTGCCTTCAAGTCCAATCAAGTTGGTGCTAATGGTAAGGCTTTTTACAAAGGTGGATTTGGTCCAAAGATGACAAGAAAAGAAGCTCTTCAAGTATTGAATCTTAGAGAGACAACGTTGACAAAGAAGAAATTAAAAGATACACACAGAAAGATCATGTTGGCTAATCATCCGGATAAAGGTGGTTCTCCATACCTTGCCACTAAGATCAATGAAGCTAAGGATTTCTTGGAAAAGGCTGGTATTCAAAAATGAGATTCATTCATTTACATATATGCATTTTAGACTTGTAAATAAAAAATATATAATTAATCATTTAGCCACAATAGATACAACGTCTTCATCATGAACTGGATGACTTAATCCACATTTTTGAGGATTATGCTTTGTTGAACTTCCCCATACCAATGCATATTTAAAAGAATTTTTAAAATCTCTATGAACTGCATTACAAACATCTTCAATGGTACTATTATTTCTAACAACCATAGGATCTTCGAAGTTCACTGCAACTCCTCTTCTCTTTGTGTAAAGTTTCAAAAGATCTAATTCATACCAAATTTCTTCAATAACATCTTGAATACCTAAATCCATTTCACAACTCATAACAGCAGTATTTGGTTCACGAGCAATTCTATCAACTTCTTCTAATGAAACTGCATCAACCTTATTATAAACGTAAAGACATTTGATATAACTTCTATGAGAATCATTAATAATATCAATGAAATCTTCCACAGTACAATTTTCATCTCTAACTAAGACATCAGCATTATGAACTTTATAATCTCTTAAAATACCTTGAACGATTTTTTCATTTAAATATTTTGGAGGAGAAGTATAAGAGAATTTAACACCACCTGAACTTTTTTGTTTAAAATAGATATTTGGTTTTGGTTTATTAAGTCTTATACCAACACTTTCCAATTCTCTTTCAAGAATTTCTCTTTGATTAGCTCCCTTTGTAGCATCTAAAACGATTAAGATAAGATCAGCAGTCTTTGCAGTAGCTATAACTTGACGACCACGACCTTTACCTTCGGAAGCACCATCAATGATACCTGGTAAATCCACAATTTGAATACGAGCATTTTGATATTCAAGAACACCAGGAACTGATGTAAGTGTTGTAAATGCATAACTTGCAACTTCAGATTTGGTCTTTGTGATCTTCGATAAGAAAGACGACTTACCAACAGAGGGGAAACCAATCAAAACAACACGAGCATCACCAGATTTTTGTACTTCAAAACCTTGACCAGGAGACGAAGATGAACCAGGTGCAGGTTCTAACAACTGTTGTCTGTAACGCGCAAGCTTACCTTTCAGCAGACCAATGTGGTACTCCGTCGCCTTGTTCTTCTGGGTCCTCGAGAGCTCCTCTTTGATCTGTGCAATCTTCTCGACGATACCCATTTCCGATCCCTTCTCTTACTATTAAACTACCAAAAAGGGTATTAAAAGATGGGTATTAAAGATCAAAAGTGTGTCGATTGAAATTTCCCGCGAACTCGTTTTTTTTTTTTGATTTTTTTTTTTTTTTTTTTTTTTTTTTTTTTTTTTTTTTTTTTTTTTTTTTTTTTATTTCTCGACGCGTCGGTGAAAAGAAATCGCCACTTCAAACCGGCCATAAACTGCCTTTTTTCCACTCTTTTAAAAGGCACTCAATTTTGTATTAAAGAACGAGTTTTCCGGCAACAATGCAGGCTCCAGTGGTGTTTATGAGTGAGTTGGAAGGAAAGAGGGAGAAAAAAACAGAATTCGAGCAACGGTTACTAACATTTGTGTAAAGACACCAATCAGAACAGAGAAACTGGTCGTCAGGCTCAGATTGCCAATATCACAGCTGCCAAGGCCGTTGCTGATATCATCAGAACGTGTCTTGGTCCCAAGGCGATGCTGAAGATGCTTTTAGACCCAATGGGCGGTATTGTGCTTACCAACGATGGACATGCCATTCTTAGAGAGATTGATGTTGCTCATCCAGCTGCTAAATCAATGATTGAATTGAGTAGAACTCAAGATGAAGAAGTTGGTGATGGTACCACTACAGTTATCATCCTTGCAGGTGAGATCTTGGCTCAAAGTTTCCCATATATTGAAAAGAACATCCATCCAGTTATTATCATTCAAGCTTTGAAACAAGCCCTTAGTGATGCCCTCGAGATCATTCATGAAGTTTCAAGACCAATTGATTTGGATAATGAAGAGGCAATGCTTAAACTCATTGCAGCATCAATTGGTACTAAATATGTTAACAGATGGTCTGATCTCATGTGTAAACTTTCTCTTCGAGCTGTTAAGACCGTTCTCGTTGATGATGGTGCCGGTCATAAAGAAATTGATGTTAAGAGATATGTTAGAGTGGAAAAGATTCCAGGTGGTGAAATTGAAGAATCTGAAGTCTTACAAGGTGTTTTACTTAATAAAGATGTTACACATCCTAAAATGAGAAGATTTATTGAAAATCCAAGAATTATTTTATTGGATTGTCCATTGGAATATAAAAAAGGTGAATCTCAAACAAACATTGAAATTACTAAAGAAGAAGATTGGAATAGAATTTTACAAATTGAAGAAGAACAAGTTAAACAAATGTGTGAAACTTTATTGGCTTTTAAACCAGATTTGGTTATTACTGAAAAAGGTGTCTCTGATTTGGCTCAACATTATTTACTTAAAGGTGGTGTTACTGCATTAAGAAGAACTAAGAAATCAGATCAAAATAGAATTGCTAGAGCAACAGGTGCTACAATTGTAAACAGAATTGAAGATTTACGTGAATCAGATGTTGGTTTAAAATGTGGTTTGTTTAAAGTTGAACTTATTGGTGATGAATATTTCTCATATTTAACAAAATGTGAAAATCCACTTGCTTGTACCGTTATTCTTAGAGGACCATCAAAGGATATTCTTAATGAAATTGAAAGAAATTTACAAGATGCAATGGCAGTTACACGTAACGTTATGTTTGAACCAAGTTTGGCTCCAGGTGGTGGTGCAACCGAAATGGCAGTTTCTGTAAGATTAAGTGAAAAAGCTAAAACAATTGAAGGTATTCAACAATGGCCATATCAAGCTGTTGCAGATGCCTTTGAAGTTATTCCAAGAACTTTGATTCAAAATGCAGGTGGTAATCCAATTAGAATCTTATCACAATTGAGAGCTAAACATGCCAAAGGTGAATACACTTGGGGTATTGATGGTGATAAAGGTAAGATTGTGGATATGAATGAATATGGTATTTGGGAACCAGAGGTTATAAAACAACAGAGTATTAAAACTGCTATTGAAAGTGCTTGTCTCTTGTTGAGAGTTGACGACATTGTCAGTGGTGTACGTAAGCAAGGAGAATGAAATCTTATTTAGATAACTACTGGAAATGAAAGGGTCGTTATTTTTTTAAAATTCGTAATTGTGTAGTCTATGCCATATCAACATCTTCTTTTACTTCTTCTTCTTCTTGTTCTTCTTGTTCTTCTTGTTCTTCTACTTGTTCTTCAGGAGGGAAATATTGGTGTACAATGTCTAATATTTCTTGGATTTGATCTTCATTGAATCTTTGATCACATTCTTCCACAATAGCATAAAGGTTAACTAAAGAATGTGGTGTTGAATTGATAATTTGCAGTCTTTCAATTTTTTCAAGTGGAAATTTCGACAAATCATTCATACATGAAACCAAGAGTTCTTGTGTCTGCTGAGCCGTTTGCGTTTTACTAAGATAAGAAGACACTTCGCCTGTTACTGTCTCGAGATCTGGATTGAAACTTCTTTTATGTTTCTTATCCTTTTGTTTCCAATTGTTCTGTGCTTGGATCTCCTTTAGGTGTTCGTACACTTCAAAATTCGATAGCAATTTCTCCCTTTCTTCGATGACCTGTTCATTTCTCAGTTAGTGGCATGTCTCTCTCTCTTTCTCATATATCCATCTTTTACTAACCTTCATTACTTTTCAATTAATAAGAAATCATTAATACCTCATCGCTTTCAAGTCCTTTACAACAGTTGAGCTTTAAAGAAAAAAGCACAGGTTCGCGAAATGGGTTACCCGGCCGAGGACTAGTCCCCACGACTAGTCTAGTCCCAGTAGACTAATAGAATAGAATAGACTCGGACTAATAGACTCGGACTGGAAACACGTGCAGTGTGAGATGGCTGCATTAATAAACTCCATGGGGTTAATAAAGCCCCAAGGAAAAAAAATTGATACCCAAAAAATTTCAATTGGATTAACACATCGATTAAAAAAACAGAGGTTGCTCGATAGGATGAAGTTCGGTGAGCATTTGAAGAGTTCCCTTATTAGGGATTACAACTTCTATTACATCTCATATGATGAACTTAAGAAAGAGCTTAAAGAAGGACTCAAATCCAATAAGGGACAATGGTCCAATGAACTTGAAGAGTCCTTTCTAAGTTCCCTTGAAGCTGAATTGGAAAAGATTTACACTTTCCAAAAAGTCAAATCTGCAGAGATTGTTAGAAGAATTAAAGATGCTCAAATTTCAGTGGAAGATGTTATTGGTGCAATTGATACCGAGTATCCACCATTAGAACAAGATTTTGAAGATCTCGAGGAGGAATTATCTGATATCATTGCAGATGTTCATGATTTAGCTAAATTTGCTAGATTGAACTATACAGGTTTCCAAAAGATCATTAAAAAACATGATAAACAAACTTCATGGTTTCTTAAACCAATTTTCCAAGTTAGACTTGATGCTAAACCTTTCTTTAAGGATAATTATGATCCAATGATCGTTAAACTTTCCAATTCTTATGATTTGGTTAGAACAAGAGGTAACCCAGTTAAAGGTGATTCATCTGCTGGTGGATCTCAACAAAATTTTGTTCGTCAAACAACAAAATATTGGGTTCATCCAGATAACATTACAGAATTGAAACTTATAATCTTGAAACATTTACCAGTTTTGGTTTTCAATTCTAATAAGGAATTCGAACGTGAAGATTCTGCTATCACTTCAATCTATTATGATAATGAGAATTTGGATCTTTATTATGGTAGATTAAGAAAAGATGAAGGTGCAGAGGCTCATAGACTTAGATGGTATGGTGGTATGTCTGCTGATACAATCTTCGTTGAAAGAAAGACCCATAGAGAAGATTGGACAGGTGAAAACTCCGTTAAGGCAAGATTCCCATTAAAAGAGAAATACATTAACCCTTTCATTAAAGGTGAATATACCGTTCCTCAAGCTTTTGAAAAAATGAGAAAAGATGGTAAGAAATCAATGAAGGAAATTGAAGGACTCGAGGCATTGGCAATGGAGACTCAATACACTATGCTTAAGAAGAAATTGAGACCAGTTGTTAGATCTTTTTATAATAGAACTGCCTTCCAATTACCAGGTGATGCCCGTGTTCGTATCTCTTTGGATACTGAATTAACCATGGTTAGAGAGGATAACTTTGATGGTATTGATAGAACTAAAGGTAATTGGAGAAGAATGGACATTGGTGTTGATTGGCCTTTCAATCAATTACCTCAGAAGGATGTTGAAAGATTCCCATATGCCGTTTTGGAAGTCAAATTACAAACTCAAATGGGTCAAGAACCACCACAATGGGTTAGAGATTTGATCAGTTCTCATTTGGTTGAAGCAGTTCCAAAATTCTCCAAATTTATTCATGGTGTTGCGACTTTGTTACCAGAACGTGTTGATTTGATTCCATTCTGGCAACCACAAATGGATGTTGACATCAGAAAACCAATCTTGGATACAGAATTTGGTATCCATAGAGCACAAAACAACTCCAACACTAATACATCTAGTGGTGAGTACATGGATGAAGAAGAACTTGCTGGTTCCCAATTTGGAGCCACTTCTCAATCACAAGGTAATGGTCAGGCACCAAATCCATATGGTTCTTCCGAGACTGCACCATTGCTTACCGGTACAACAAATGCTACCACCACTAGTAACTCATTTAAGGATAGTATTACAGGAACTGGTATTGCTGCCATTGACTTGTATTACAAGCTTGCATCCAAGGTTGACTACTGGTTCACTGATGAAAACACATACAAAGTCTCTAGAGATACTGTATTTGAAACTAATTTTGTCGCTCCTCCAGGTAAGAGAATTTGTGTTCCAGTTAGAGTTGAACCAAAAGTTTACTTTGCCACAGAGAGAACTTTCTTAAGTTGGATCTCCATTGCATTGATTCTTTCAGCTACAACAACTACACTTTTAACTTTTGGTGATCGTGTTTCCCTTGCTGCCTCTGTTGGATTCTTCTTAACCACCGTTGGTACCGTTCTTTACGCTACTAGTATGTACATGTGGAGAGTTCTCGCTATCAGAAAGAAAGAAGTTGCCAATTACGATGACAGATACGGTCCAACGGCAATCTGTGCTGCTCTTGCCCTTTCCGTGTTTGTGACATTTGTCTTTAGAATCTTGTAAGTGTAAGCTCCGGGGTGACACAAACACGGTAACTTTCACATGTCTCCCCCGGTCCCCATCCATGTAATTTTAATCAATTTAACCATATGCTGTTATATATTATCAGCTATTTAGATGACCATATACGAATAGACTTTTTTTTTTTGAAGGGTTTCCATACCTTTGACGATGTATCATTGCCTGAGTCTGACATTAGGAAATCCTTATGAATCCATTGAGAAGGATGACATTCATCATCTTAATAATCGTTTATATCGATCATCTCCTCGAAATTTACATGAATTTGAATCAAATCTGATTAGACATTTCACACCTGTTAGTACAACTCGTATTATAAATGGTGCATGTGTAATAACACCAAAGAGACAAGAATTCCCACCGAGTTTCCATCCACGAAGTGCACCCAACATGTCTCATAAGGAGAAAGTGAACAATTGGATAGCAGAATTACCAATATATCCTATTCAACCAAGTACAGTACTTGTTCATGGTATCTCCGAAGTTTGGCATAATGGTTGTTATCCTGGAGTGGAATCCACTTCAAGTAGTGTAATTTCTCAATTTGATAACTATCAAACAGAGAATGAACTATTTGAATTTGAATATGAACGATGTATTCCATTATTAAATAAGAATAAGCATTTTATTGAACAAGAAGACATCTTAGAATATCAAACACATAAGATCACAAGATTTGTTAAACGGTTATATGCAAATGATAATAGTGAGAAAACTAGGAAAGGTCATCTGTATATAGATTGTAATAGTCTTATACCCGATTCACCATATGAAGATCCATACATGAACTCAATGGGATTTAAGAACCAAGAACATATAATGCAAACACTTAGAGCACATAGAGCTAAAGACCGGTTATCTACAGTTAATCCAAGGAACATAACAGAGGAAAGTTTTGACTTTATAGAACTTTGATGATACATCATAATATATACAATGCAGATAATAATATCAATGTAATATGTAGATTACAATGTGCATTGTCCATCATAATTAGATATATACAATGTACATCAACAATGTACATTAAAGTTGTTAAAGTTGTTTAATGTGCATTGTATACATTATGGCATCGGCATCCAGGCCATGGAAAAGCCGAGGCGTTTAAGCGCGCGAGCTGTGCGCGAACCGTCGACGAGATCAAATCAAAACAACGATTTCATATTGAAAACACAACGTGTTTTCTGAATTGAGGAATTCTCATTGTCCGTGTGTTTTTGGCCCTGGTCGTTCATCTCCTACAATTGGATCTTATCACCTCGGTAATCCTTTGTGTGTTTCTCAATTGTTTCTTTGGTTTCATTCTGGGGGGACTCATTTTACCATTCCCACTTTGTGATATTAAAAAAAAAATGGAGACGATTGATGTCCATTCACGTTCTTTCGCCGTCAAATGGATCCAAATCCCGGACGGTGTGACTGTCATGTTCCAGCTTAAACCCATTAAGCGTTCTATCACCTTCGGAGTTTACCGCTCAGCTCAAGACGCGTCGGACAAATCACCGTACTCAATTCTCGATGGTGATAGTAATAACTCATCATCAACTTCGTTACATCGCCGAAGATCAAATACTTCATTGTCCATGGAAGATAGATTGCGTAACTCCTCACTTGTCAAGGTCCAGTCATATGGTATGCTTAATGGTAATGAGATGTTTCAATCAGAATTGAAAGTTGAGAAAGGTGGAATCTATGCATTTGTATTTGATAATACTTTTTCCAAGAGTTATTCCAAAAAAGTTATCTTCAACAAGTTCTTTGTCGAAGAAGTGACAACGACTCCAACATCTGCTACAACTCCTGGTGTCTCGAGGAAGATGTCGGTATCTGCATCTTCTTTAAACATTAGTAATGAACTCCATCCAAATAATGGTCAATATCTTCAAGGTTATTTACTTAAGAAGAAAAGAAAGAAACTCCAAGGTTTCACAAAGAGATATTTTGTACTGAACTTCAAGTATAACACATTATCATACTATTTGAACGAGAAAACTCTCAAATTTAGAGGTGAAATGCAAATCAACTTATCTTCAATATCTGCATTTAAAGATGAGAATACAATTGTCATTGATTCAGGTATGGAAGTATGGATATTGAAGACTCAAAATAAAGAGGATTGGGATAATTGGACTAATGCCTTGAATTTCATTAAGCTTACTTCTAAAAAAATCAACTCTCAACCTTCAATTGTCACTACAAACGGTACAAATAGTCCACTCATTGATAGTTCCATCTCAAGTCCCCTTCCAACAAAGACTTCTACAATCCCAATGATAGAAGAGACCGAAACCGACATGAAGACTGCTCTGGAGACAATTGATAATAAAGTCGACCTATTAACCGACCTTTTAAACAAAGTTGAAGGTTCTGATGTTAGTGATATCTCCAATGAACTTAAAGACCTCTCAAATTATGTTAAGTCATTGACAAGTTCTTTCTCTAGAGATCTTGTTCTCTCTTGTCAGACCTCTGTCTTTAGTGAAGATTACTTTGATGCTCATGAAGATTTGGATCTTGAAGAAGCCGATGATTCTCTTGATAATCGTGTGCTTTTACTTCCGGGAAAGCAAACTTCAGATGCTTATTCTGTTGATGATCTCTCAGATCAAGATGATATGTCCATAGTGATCACTCCACCGGAAGCTGCTACAACTACAGATTCAACACCAAGTGATATTTATCCATTACCCCTGGATCCAGTTAAAAGAAGAAATACAGTCAAGAGCTCTACCACAACACCACCAAGTTTGTTCTCATTCTTAAGAAAAAACGTTGGTAAGGATTTATCCACTATTTCCATGCCAGTGACCTCTAATGAACCTTTAACAATTCTTCAAAAGATGACTGAGATGTTTGAGCATGCTCATCTTTTGAATTCTGCAGTACATGAATCTAATAAAGAGAAGAAGATGTTAAAGATTGCAACATTTGCAATTGCAAATTTGGGATCTTTTAGATCTAAAGAAAGAAACTTGAGAAAACCTTTCAATCCTATTCTCGGTGAGACTTATGAATATGTTGATGAGAAACTTGGATTAAGAATGATTAGTGAAAAGATCAAACATAAACCGCAGATCTTTGCCTTCCATTGTGAATCTGAAGAATGGGAACTATCATTTACACTATGTCCTGAACAAAAGTTTTGGGGTAAATCTGTTGAACTTATTAACAGTGGTATAGTTACACTCACTTTCAAATCCACTGGTGAGGTTTTCAAATGGCAACAACCAACTACTTTCTTGAAAAACATCATTGCCGGTGAGAGATACACAGAACCGGTCAACACCGTTACTGTAACATGTTCAAGTGGTTTGAAGTCCCTGGTGGAGTTCAAGAAACCACAAAGTGGATTATTCTCATCTGCTCGTTCCGAGTCCTTAACTATTAACGTTCTTGATAAGAGTGGTAAGAAATCTGGTATGTTTGCCGAAGGTAAATGGACTTCTGATATTATAATCCAAGATGTGAAGGATTCAAGTTATCGTGAGAAGATCTATTCAGCTTCAGAACTACTTAAAGATGAACAAGCTAAATGGGGGTTCACTCTATTTGCTTCTAATCTTAATGAGATTTCATCTATTGAAAAGGGTAATATTCCAATCACTGACTCAAGACTAAGACCTGATGTCCGTGCATTTGAGAATGGTGATGTCAATAATGCTGAAGTTTTGAAGTTGGAAATTGAACAAAAGCAAAGAGACAGAAGGAAAATCGTTGCCGATGCCAACGAAGTCCATATTCCTTCCTTCTTCAAGCAAGTTGGAGGTGATGATATGGCATATGAGGTCATTAAAGGTGAACATAACTATTGGGAGAAGCGTAAGCGTAACAATTGGAATGATCTTGTTGCCTTATGGTAATCCCCCCCCCCCTCACTCACTTCAGCTATATAGTTGAATATAGTTGAAGTTTTATACTGCATTTCCCCCCCCCCCGTTCTGTTTTGGTTTACACTCTACTAGTTCTGTTATTATTATAAAGATTTCTTATTTGATTTCTTCTCTAGAAAGGATCCTCATATGGATCTTCTTCATCGTAATCATCGTCTTTCTCGAATTCATATACAATTGCACCACCATTATCAAAATTCTGTGCTTCAAGGTATGGTAATTCCACTGATTCCTTAGCCTTCTGTTGCTTCGATGACGTTGTCAAGTTGAACGTCGTGAGGCCTTTCAAAAGTTGTTGTGAATCCATCTGTTGTTGAGCCTGTTGTACTATTGGTGTATGGTTATGAGTTCTTGTGTTGATCTCAAATTGATATGAAAGGGAACGCCCAGATTTACGTCTGTTTGTGACATTTACTATGAATGTCTCTGTATTGAGTCCCTTGGGTATCTTAAGCGTCGATAGCTCTTCTGTAAGCTCATCGTCTTCACAATTTGGAAGGATCTCAAATATTGATGATGCTATATAGGTAAGCATGGTGTATCCACTTGGGTAGTTTGGCAAGTCGTAGTTATCCGCTTCTGGGAATGAGGAATGGTACGTTGCCAGAACTGTGACGTTTGGCCTTATTATAGAAGTCATAAAACTCGAGAGTTGGTTTGTATTGATGTAATTAATGGAATCGATAATGACGAGGTTCTTCTTGGTGTCATCATAATGTGCTTCAATGACATCACTGAGTCGTTTGAATGGCAAACCACCAGCTTCAATGAAGTGCTTGGCAAACTCTGGTGAGTCCACCGTCTCAAAAGATACGAATATCACATTTGTAGAATCAGGTTTGTTATGTATGAACTCTCTTATAAGATAATGTGATGATTGTGCCACTGTATCGAGAACAAGAAGAAGCGGCGAGGTCTCTTTCAACGATAAAAGTCTACTGAGAAGCACAGACGAACTCTGTGAAGGCGTTGACATCTTCTTATCTCCACTTTCTCTTCCGCTTTCTTGTCTTTCCTCTGTGTGGTTTCTTCAAATGTTGGAGATTTTCCACTATGAAAAATTAACTATGGGAAATTTCGGGGAAAAAATACTACAAAATGTCCGAAAGGGGAAATTCCGCCTGTGTTTTCTTATTAAGGCATCACAGTATGTAAATTATTCAAAGAGTTTTCAATTTCAATGATATCCTTCCAGATCTCCAGGTATGCGTTCTTTCCGACTTTACCACTGAACTGGAGTCTCTTCTCAACGTTCAAGTAGAAAAATCTTCTGATCAACTCATAATCAATGATTGGTTTGATTCCAGAATCATGGAAATGGTATCTATTGGCCTTTGGATTCAATCCACAGTAATGATTGAGCTTCTCACTAAGTTGTTGTTGAAGGATGTAAAGTCTTCTATAGGAGAATTCATCAATCGGTGTCATTTTAAAGATAGAACCATCAACATTTGCACCAAGAACTTGGAAACTGCGACCATCTTTAAACTCTTCATGTTTAGCTATCATTCTTGTAGTCGTGGTCAATGTGTTGATATGAAGTGTGGTTTTGTTCAAGAGTCTCTGTCCACTTAATGATTTAACATCATCAGGGTCATAAGCAATCAGATGTAATGTACCTTCATCGTCAGCAACAAGGAAAAATACTTCTCCATTTGAAACAAGGAAATCACAAGATGATACATCTAACTCATTCAAACTCTTACCTAAAACTAATAATCTATATGGTTCAGCGTCAAATCCAAGGAACCAAACGTTCTTCAAAGTATCACCAACTAATACCAAATTTTCAAATGACTTGGAGTCAGATAAATAAGTAGGAGTATCAAGGAATGCAACTGGAACAGTGGAATTATCTTGTTGCAAATCTCTAATGATAATCTTTTGACCTTGAGATACCAAGAATCTTCCACTGATCTCATTAACAGATGTAACAGCACCTTTAACAACTTCCTTAACGATCTCTTTTAACTTATAATCAATCTCTGGATGTTCAGGATCTGGAACAATAGAAATCGGATCGTATAACTGGAATTCACCAAGAACTGTTAAATCCTCTAATCTATACTTACCAGTACCAACCACAATAAACTCCTTCTTCTTCTTCGATCTCGAAGAGATAGTTAATGACAAAGACTTGAGTGTGTTGATAACAGTATCATTTTCGAAATAAATTTCATCAAGTGTAGCCCACACTGACGGTTTAATAAGTTTCAATGAACATTTGTAACTGGTAGCCTTACGCTTATCTTCACTTCCGACAATATCATCACCTTCTTCATCTTTAGCGTCATATGGAATCTCCGTTAAAGTAGAAACAACAAGAAGGCTTGAAGTTTCATGGAATGCAACATTATTTACTGTTTCTCCCACAGGGTAAACCTCCACAGGAAGATTACAAGAGTAATCATGTGTTGAATCCATTGGAATTGAGCAAATTCTTGCAACTTTGGATTCATCAATAGCCATGAACTTTCCTTCATATTGACATATGGAAATCAAACTTGTATGGGTAAATTTGAATATTTTAGGCTGAGAGAATCTTGTTTTCATTACCACGTATGGTTGCTTACCGGTAATGAAAAGATATGACACACCTTCCTGTGTGAATGGGATCAACTTTCTCTCTATAACAGTGGCCTGTGCAAATATATTCTCTGGGGCACCTGTGAAGATATTCGAATCCAATTTCTGAAGTTTACTATCAGTGACAATACGGTACATGATCACTTCACCACCAACAGTTAAGATAGTCAAAATCTCCTCTTTATGGTAGAGATCACCCATGGGCATGATATCCAATTCTTTGAAGAATGGGTCCGGTACCAAACCCGGTGTTGGCACAAATGTCTTAAGTTCACTCATCTCAGGTAACTTGTTCATGTCAGTCAGTTGGTACACTGTATCATTATGGTTCTTTGTGAAGGCAAGGATCTGGTTATTCACTGTAGTGACAAAGAACACGGGATTGGTAACTTCAACTGGCTCATCGTCGTTGCTTCTCTTGGTACCGGTGATCTTACTCAACAGTTTTGTGTTGCAAATAGTACCAAAGGTTAAGATGAAGTCGTCAAGAGATTGCGGAAGCTTAACTTTGGACAGCTTTCTTCCCTTGGCATCCAATTCAAATATCTTGATCTCACCCTTGGAGGAGGTGATAATGATGTATGGGTCATATAACTTAGCATTCAATATTTCGAAATCAGCATTGATTTGCAACAATTTTCTGAAAGTGTAATCAAAGAGATACACATTTGTGGAAGTGACTTGTACGATTCTCTTTGTAGTGGCAAACGATGCAATATTCACAGTGATGTTGTTATTTCTAAAGTCCACTGTTTGGAAGTTCTTGAAGTTGTCGTTGATCAAGAAGATTTCACTTTTAAAGTTGGAAAGATCTGTGGTCACAAGGTATTTGTTGAGTAAGTTCCATGATTTGTTAATGTTCTGGAATTTCAATGAAGAATGAATCTTGGGTTGAATTGTTGGATGGAAACATGTGAGTTTACCACTGGAGCCTTCCCCAGATGTGGTAATAATGGTAGTGTCTTTGTAATTTGGATTAGAGACACCTTGTACTGTGGCCTCTGAAGATAAACAACCAAGAGTGAATGAACTGATAGATCCGTGATTGATGAGAGTATCGGCTATTTCAAAGTCCAATGATACCTCTGAGTTATTAGAGTTAGGCATTACCTTAGTATCTCCATAAAGATCGTCATCATCATCATCATCATCATCATCATCATCATCGGCATCATCATTCTGCACAGTTTTCCCATTATTGGTTTCCTGTTCAGTATTCTGGCTTTCAGTTTTCAATTCACCAATGTCTTTTGGTTTCAATAACACAGATCCAGCAGTGAGACAACCGACAAACAAATGATTATCAATATATGTCATTGATGATGGCAAGCCTGACGGTAACTCCAATTCCATTGCAGTGATATGGAGAGACTTTATGATCTTACCATCTTTTTGGAATGAGAGAGCAAACATCTTGTTTGATTTGTCCGTTATGATGAAGTGTGAACCCACAGGTTCCAAGACACATCCTTCGAGGAAAAGATCGAGAGATGATAAATCATCGAGTCTAAAGTCTGTACAATCTTTATAGTACTCGTTCACACCAACACCTTTACAATTACCAGAATTATCAACGTGGATGATCTCATTACATCCAATGAGTAGAGAACCACCAATTTCAAGTGGGATAATACGCCAGATGTCATATGGAAGCTTTGAGACGTTCACAATTGGAGTTGAAGAACCCGTTGCAAGATCCAAGTTTAAAACAACCAGGTTAATTGTATCTTTAGTCTTTGAAAGGTCCGCACCCCAAGTGAGAGACTCGTTATAGATGATGGCCAATGTTGGCTCTCTATAGTTGTGTAGGAATCCACAGTCAACAATGCTGTGTATTTCAGACTCCAAATTTGTAGAAGGGATGATGATAGATGGTGAAAAGACCTCTGCAGTGAAATGATCATCCAGATCCAAGTCATCGTCTTCACTGGTGATGGGCAAAAAGGCCATCATGTCTCTGTGCCAACAAAGCGAGGCTCTATGGTTCGGGTCAACTCTCAATTGCGACTCTGTGATATCATTGGTGTGTCGTTTCTTGAATTCTGTCTCGTAATAATGTAGAGAAGTGGTGACAATGGATTGTCTATCGGTATCGAAGGAGATGATACTGACTTTGGCAAACTTGGTCAACACAACCAAGCTATCCAATTCCGAGCCCTTCAACTTGATCTTCTTGATATCAAGCACTTGTCCTTGTAATTTGAACTCATGTTGAAGTAATAATTTGGATGATGATCGTTGTACTTGAAATATTTGTATCAACGTGTTCTTGACAACCACGAGGTCCCTTGAGCTCGTTGAAGTGAAGTTGCAAGCAACAGATGCTGAGACTGCTGTGGGATCAACAATCTGGTCGTAAACTTCCATTCTTCAACCTTTGCCCTTTCCCAATTGACTGAATTGTTGTTACAATTGAATGTTTGCCCTTTCTCTTTAAAAGGATCGCGCGCCCAAACATTTTTCTAGTCCCCTTTGGAAGAAAAAAAGTCTCTGTCTCGAGAAAAGTACAGGGACTACAGGGACTATGGGGACTAAGGGGACTACCGTAGGGACTGGAAGAATACTTTGGTACTGTTTTTCTACTCATTTAATTTTCTTTATATATTCGTCATTATTATCATTTAGTATAAACTCATGGAGGTCATTTGTTGCTGTTGATGGGTGTCAATAGCACTCAATAGGGAAGAAATTGGAGGAAGTCGTGGAGCAGAAGAGTTCACCGTTATCGACATTGAATACTGATTCATCATCGGACTCATTAACGTTTGTGGTAATAAAAGTGTTGCCGGTGGTAATACCGAGTGGTTATATAAGGTATAGTTATCTCCCTGTGGAGAACTCACATTAGAACTCTTGTCAACCAAACTCTCACCAGGTGAAGTTGGTGAACGATGATCTTCTGTACTGCTGCAACTTGATTCTGCTATGCTATAAGAGAACATCTCATTTAAATCTTTCTTTAAAAGTTTCTCATCTTGAATTTGAAATTTCTTTATACCACCATATGAAATGCCACTCTTTTCAGATTGAGACTGTTTATCCATTTCTGATCCCCTCGATGAACTTCTCTTACGTCTCTTGATCTTATTGAAACGAATAACATTACTATCAATTTCAATAAAGACATCACGATCATCCTCCTTAATCGGTCTATGAATACCATTCTTCTTATAGTATAACCCACATGCATTACACATGTTGTTACCCTCACGATCTTTCCTCCATAAAGAAGTGTTGATGCATTTACAATTAGCACAACTAATTATACGAACATCACTAAGTTCCTCATCTTTAAATTGAACCATCTTGTTATCTGTCTCATCAGCCTCATTTGCTAAACAGTTCATCAAATGTTCATACTTTGTTATCTGAGATTTCTTCGTTATCAACAAGCGTGGACGATGATTTCCCTTTGCCTTGTAATATAATCCACATGCATTACAAAGAGTTATAAAAGAACCCAATTTGGTATCAACGCATCTTCTCCACATGGGGGTTTCCCCCGTGTTGCAGTTTGAGCACTTTGTCATTAATAAATTAGTAGTTGGTATTGCTAGAATAGATAAGGAAATACCAAGAAAGATGGAAGAGGAAAGTGGGCAAGTCCATATATATATGGCTACCACCTATGCGAAGGGTGGAGGGATCCCCGGGGGATAGGCCTCACACTTGGTGGAGAAACTGTTCTAAACTAAATAAGGATGGCAGATTTTGCCCCGTGTGCCCGTGTGTTCAGTGAATCGTACTTATGTGTTCCAGTTCATCCTGCACCCGAAGACGTAGAAGACGTCACGGAGGCGCACCCGTGCAGATGTCAAAAGCTGTCCACTGCAATGGCCAAACGGCTGTCAAAGTTGGCCTGTGTGGTGGCCAATGGGGTAATTCTGCCGGCCATACTTGCATGCTCGGCCTCTGCTTATTCTGAACCGAGGAGTCATTTATAAGGGGGGGTGGTTTGTAACTTGTATCTGTGTACACATATGGTACCGCACATATCTCCGATCAACATGCAGCTGTCTCACCCCCACCCCCACCCATCCTCTTCCCATGTCTTTCAATCTCACTTTGCTATTATTGCTCTTTTCTTTAAAAACAACACAAAAACGAGACACCTGGCATATAGACTATAAAATTCCATATGCCGATGCGCTGTGGTGCGGTGTTTAGGCGCAACTATAAGTCAAGCGCTCCCTCGACTCATTTCTACATATATGCATCACGGCATTAAGGGTCCAGCAGATACACAACAGAGAAGGAAGTAGAAGCATGTAGATCTTTGCCCTGGGGTAAGAAGTTGTCGGATATATGTGACCTTCTTATCGTACCATTACTGATACATTTGTGACTCAGTTGCAAATGGAGAAGGACCCATCTGTATACAGATCATATCAACCACCAACCTTATAAGCAGCTAAGCATAAGCTTTAAGGGTATAACGGTACTTTCAGATGGAACAGTACACATACACACATCTCTCATCTACACCGCCACCAGTTACACTTCAATGTGGGCGCCCACCCGGGTGACGATCGCATGTACCTATAATCGCCTGGACATGACACAATTTAGTTCATGGTGCGTTTGTGACAGGTGCATTACAACTATATACCCATATGAGATTGTCTGTCTAATCCAATTAACCGGATACCAAAATAGATGACTGAAATCAATGTAATGAATCAGGTAGATGCATATACTCCTCTGATATCACCTCCATTGAGAGAGATTCACATGGAGTGGTGATGATCTCAAAGCCTTTTTCTAGTCTCTATCCATTTATAGATATTCCCTTGTGCCTGTTCCAGAAGAGTGATCTTACTGAAATATACACATATTTAAAGGGGGCTTCTAAGATCATAAGCAGATTCTGCATCTGATTTGGTGGCCTGACCTTAACCCATCGACAAGATTATACAAGCAGCATGATTGATCATCGATTAACCGTTTTCCAAAAGCAAAGATGTCTCTGAGATTTGCTGTTTACACGTGACTGGACGGCGTTAAGATATATATAGGGTTCTCCACCCTTTTCCTCCACCTTCCTAATAAGTGTGATAACTTCCGATATGGATGAAAAAGAAACTTGTTTCTTTGGATTTTTAAGCGTCAATGCATTATGCCGACTTATAGGGACGTTCAAAAACCTGTGATGGGCGTCGATCGGGCGTATAACCGAGAGTGAAAAAATGTACTATAGATGGAGATAAAGAATGTGATACAGATGAGACAATAGAAGTCATTTGAATAATTATTTTTTAAAGATCTAAGAATCCAGTAATTTTATAATAGAAATCCAATATCGATACGATCACTAAAAAAAAAAACAATCTATATTAGACTCTTCACACATATGCACACGGCTTCATTATCATTTGAATACACATTTCGGCCTTTGGGAGGAATTAATCAGCTTTGTGTGAAGCTGGCAAAAAAAAAATATATACAGTTTAAATATCGGGCTTATTACAAAAAGTGTATGTTAAAAGGAATCCGTGCATACATATTGCGTCTTCCATTACGTATAGAACGCGTGTGTGCTCTTTCAGAATTCCACATTTCCGCCTGTGAAAGTCGAAATGAGGTCTCCTTCTCCTGCATACACCGTAATTAGAATGAATTTATTACTATTGAAAAAAAAATGAAGAAGAAGAAAGAAAAAAAAACTGAACTGAATTGAAAAGAAATCTTCAAAGCATTGGAAATCCTGAATTTCACCGCTACGGTGGAAACGCCGCGGCTCCAATCGGCCCGCAATGATCGGTTATGATCGGCCCGGTCAATCGTGCTTATGTAATGAAACTAGGTGTCCGGGTGTTAGCAGTGCTCCTTAACCAGGGATTACGGTACTCGGGAGAGTGAAGTTTCTCTCTTTCTTTTAGGAATACCATTATTGCTACTTCAAGTGATAAGGCAGAGTGTTGATGAGTAAAGTGAACTCACATGAGGAGACAGAGGAGCAGAGCATGAGGAGGCAGTTTCAACTGGGAAGAGGAATCGTTGCAGATATAAGAGATCGATTACCTTACTATATAAGTGACTGGACAGATGCTTGGGATTATAGAGTTGTTCCTTCCACCATCTTAACTTTCTTCACTAATATATTTCCTGCTATTGCATTTGCACAAGATATGTTTGATAAGACTGGTAATTCATTTGGTGTTAATGAAGTTTTATTATCATCTGCTATTGCAGGTATTGTATTTGGTATCTTTGCAGGTCAACCTCTAACAATTGTGGGTGTAACAGGTCCAATTTCTATCTTTAATTACACAGTTTATGAGATTATCAAACCTCATAATATCAAATATTTCCCCTTTATGTTTTGGGTTGGAATTTGGTCTATGATTGTTCATTTTATAATAACATTAACAAATTGTGTATCTGCCTTGAAATACGCTACACAATTCCCATGTGATATATTTGGTCTGTTCATTAACGTTGTTTATATACAAAAAGGTATACAGATCCTCACTAGACAGTTCAAATCAAGTGATTCCGGTAGCTCTGGGTTTGCAAGTTGTGTTATTGCCATAGTCATGGGGGTTGTTGGGTTTGCAGGTAATACTTTTAATGAAACCAAGTACTGTAACTCCAAGATAAGACAATTCATGGTTGATTATACCACTCCAATGTGTGTTGTGTTCTTTACTGGGTTTATCCATTTTGGTGGGTACCTAGATGATGTTGACTTTGAGAGATTACCCATAACACAGGCTTTCAAACCAACATCAAGAGATAATTGGGTAGAAGTTACTGGGATCTCCACTGGTAATATCTTCTTAGCTTTACCATTTGGTATAATCCTAGCTATTCTATTCTATTTTGATCACTCGATATCATCATTGATGGCACAGGATTCAAAATTCAAATTAAGAAAACCAGCAGCTTTCCACTATGATCTTTTCCTCTTGGGTATTGTAACTGGTATTGCTGGACTTCTTGGAATTCCATGTCCCAATGGTCTGATTCCACAAGCTCCATTGCATACTGAATCATTAGTTAAGAGGAATAGTAAAGGAGAGATCATCGGAGTTGTTGAACAAAGAGTAACAAACACAGTCCAAGGTTTGATGTTATTAGGTATGATGACTCGTCCCTTACTTGTTTGCCTGGGTCTTATACCACAGTGTGTATTAGCAGGACTTTTTTTCGTTATGGGATCAACTGGACTTCATGGAAATGTTATTATTAATAGGTTGAGATTTGTATTTAGTGAAGAAGATTCAGAATCAGATTTATCTAAAGTGCGCAAGAAAAAGCTATATCTTTTTATCTGTCTTTCTTTAGTTGGTTTTACTGCTGAATTTGGTATTGTACAAAGTAAAGGAGCCATTGGGTTCCCATTAGTATTATTATTAAGTGTCATTGGTGCCATGTTCTTTCCCAAGATCTTTATTAAAGAGGAATTAAACATTTTAGATGGTCCAGTTGCTCATGATGATACTATCAAGAATCTTTAATCCATGTACTTATCATGAAGACTATCGATATCTTCAAATAAGAAATCGTATAACCAGAACCCAGGAATAACTGTAGTTGCATGCCATATAGCATGGGCATCAATTTGCCATGTTAAATTGATGAAATCAAACACTTCAAAACTCATACCAAACAAGACACTTATAATGAGCATTATAGGTTTTATCCATAAAGATCTCTGTTTGGGGTTAGTCTTATAATGTCTATAACTTAGCATAAGTAACAGACCATACTGTGCCAGTGCAACTGTTATATTAGCTTGCATGTTATAAGTATAAGACCAATCATAATTCAAGCGTATGAAGTGGTATAAGTACATCAATAGACATAGTCTTGTGATCCAATTCTTCTTCTTCAAATCCCTATCATACCTTAAAAACCTGATCAACAATCCGTGGAATCCAGATAGAACAGTTGCACCTGCAAAGAAGTAATCTAATCTCTCTGTTACTATTAAGTCTCTTATGTGAAAGATTGTAGAGAAAGTCCATGCACACATCGTTACAAATGAAATTATAATGACATTTTGATAGAGAATCTTGGATGATTGGTCACTAGCAGATCTATATTTGTCCAAAGATTTGAAGAAGTTGATATAATGTGGCACGAAGTTAAGAATGGAGAAGAAGGCAGAAGCAAGTTCTTGTATACCAAATATTCTTATGAAGGGCCATTTACCATGGAATTGATAAATCTCTTCATCTTGTGAGATTCTTAACTCTGTTATGATCTGCTGACATTGATAATCACAATTACTTGGACAATCCCATAGCATCAAGTTTAAGAAGGAAGAACATTCATCAAATGATACCTTCAAGAATTCATTACCATGATGAGTTGATTTGGTTTTACAAACAGAGTATTCACATGCCTCGACACAGTGTTCGAACTCCTCGAGGTTGTCACCGAGAGATGCTGTTACCAATGGCAGCAGGAACAACTGTAGAAGGTTCAATCTCATCTTATGGTTTGTTTCTCTTTGAATGAGAGAGAAACGTGTGAAGTTGAAATGTTTATATCTCGAGATGTTAGTGCCATATCTTAGTGCTGGTAATTACGCTCCTCTCGGACTGACAGTTACGCTGTGGCTGGAACGTTGGGCTTGCAGCCCTAAGAGATAACGGGGGATCAACTATAGAAATCTAATAGGATTATAGAGAGCTTTTGAATAAGATAAAGAGCTAATGGATACTTCTAAGAAGCTACTGGACTGTTTTGTATTAGTTATATACCTAAATAGATAGGTATATATATATATAGGGGGGAATATTAAAAGTGCTTGATTAGGCGGTCATTATTGCTGCTTTGAATGATCTTCCATAGAGTATATTAAAACCTCTTGGAACTCAGCATTTCTCATTGAAGGAGAATTGGAAGGTGTGGATGATTGTGAATGAGATAGTTCTGGTATTTGTGATTCGATATCTTCCCTCTGCCTTACTGGTTTGGTTCTTAAAGAGATGGACGAGAAGATCATCAGCAGTATTCCTACTACGATAAGTAACTCCCAGTGTGTGTCGTTACTGACCTTCTCATTAGCCATCAAGTAGTCAAAGTTATAGATCTCGAGGTTGTGTGTGTATCCGAAATCTTGAATAGCGTGCTCCTTGAGCAATGCGATGCTGTTTGGTGATGGGACAACCATGGTTTTCTCTCTCTCTCTCTCTTTCTCTCTTTCTCTCTTTCTTTCTCTCTCTTCTGGTATCCTACCTGCTCTTTCTCTTTCTCTTTCTCTTTCTCTTTGAGTTCCCTTTTTCTTGCTCAGTCTTAGTGTTTATACTTCCACTGTTCAAAAATTATCGACAAATTTTGCCTGCATTTGGACTGTCGATCACTGCATAGGGTCCATAGCTCGGACTTATATAGCTTTCTGCTTATTCTTGGTTAAGTTCGTTATATGCTATTATTAGATGATACTATAAGATAATATAACAATTATCCTTGGGATTATATCATCTCTATAATCTATATGGTATCTCTATCTATAGTGTCTATAGTATCTATATAAGTAGATATACCTCTCTATAGCACTCTCTCTCTCTCTCTGAAGTGTACGGATATACAGCTTTCCAGCCAATCAACGAAATTAACTCAAACTGTGCAAATATAACACATTTCCAAGTAAATACAACGATTCCTATCTAAAAATAACAGATAAGCATCCAATATCTTTCCCAATTGGGAAAAAAATTCTTTTAAAATTTTCATGCACAATGACGTTATGTTGTTGTCGCTTGTGCGTACGGTTTGTTATTGTAATTTACCCGATTGGGACAACTGCCTAATTCAGAATAATCTATATATCTTCTATGTATAAGTGGTATATATGTGCTATGTAATCTCACTTGTTTAGTGATAAATCTCTCTTCTCTTGCTCTTCAACATCTTTCTCAATAGCCAATTCTTCAATAATATCTATCGATTCAATCTCTGGTGGAGCTTCTTCTTCACTTTTGGCTAATAATTTGTTTAATGCACTATCAACATTAGATCTTAAAAGATCAAATGCTCCAGTTTCAACAACACAACCTTCATTGCCTAAAACAATCACCCTTGTACTGTTCTTTATAGTACTTATACGATGTGCAATAGAAATTGTGGTTTTCCCCTGTGAACATCTATCATTTAAAGTCTCTGCAATTGTCTTTTCAGATTTAGAATCTAATGCACTTGTACTTTCATCCAATATTAAGATCTGTGGATCTAAAAGTAATGATCTTGCTAATGCAATTCTTTGTCTTTGACCACCTGATAATTGAGTACCACGAGGTCCAACTATGGTGTTTACACCATCTGGGAATTCACTAATAAAACCTTTAACGTTGGCCTTCATTAGTACTGAATCTATATCATTCTTCTTATCAATACCATACGTGATGTTATCCAAGATAGTACCAGAGAATAAAGCAGGTTCTTGTTGAACAACACCAACTTGCTTTCTAAATTGTCTCAAGTTAAATTCATTGATATTACGTCCATTGATGCAAATCTCACCTTTGGAAACATCATAGAATCTTAATAGTAACGATGTTATAGTGGATTTACCGGACCCAGAAGGACCAACGATACAAACGTGTTCACCAGGATGCACTTTGAATGATAAATCTTGGAAGATCTTAATATTTGGTCTTGTTGGATACTCAAATGCAACGTTTTTAAATTCAATATCACTTTTAAAATCAGAAAGTTTTGGTCTTATACCAATTGTAGATGGAATTGCAGGTTTTCTATCGTTCAATTCAAAGATTCTTGCAGCTGCACCGGCACCTTTCATAATCTCAGAATAGAAATTAGATAAACCAAACATGGAAGAACCAGTATAAACGGCATACATCATGAAGGAACTCAACTCACCAACGGTTAAAGCACCACTATGAATCATCGAGGAGCCTATACCTAATAAGGCAACGAGTCCCATATTAGCTAAGAATCCAGTAGTACCAAAGAAAATACCCGATGTTGTAGCCTCTTTGAATCCAATCTTGAAGACACTTCTAACGTTATCAGCATACTTAGCAACCTCATTACGTTCTCCTCCATATGCTTGAATAGTTCTTGTTGCATTTAATTGTTCCTCTGCCACTTTTGTAAGATCACCAATAGATTTCTGTAAATCTCTGGAAAGATTTCTAATACGTTTACCATAGACAAATGCCATAGTACCTAAAGGTGGAGCTAACAAGAGCATTATAGAGGTCAACTTCCAAGATACAAGCATCATCATGGTGATACCAACACCTCCACTCAACACAGCTCTGATACCATCACTAATGTTTTGTGTAACTGAACGAGAAACAATGGAAGCATCCGATGATAATCTGGAGATCAAGTCACCAACACGATTATTATCCAAGAATGCTGCATCTTGTTCGAGACTGGCTTTCAAAGTTCTAGTTCTAAGCCTAGCAACAAGTTTTTCACCAACAGTTCTCAATATGATAACTCTTCCTGTATTGGCAAATGCACCAATTATGAATACAACACCAGTAACACTTAGGAACTCATTCATGGTGAGTTCATAGCCACCAATACTAATGGTATTCAACTGTTCATTACCAGAATCAAGGAATTTACCGATAATCAAAGGTACTGTCATGGATATGGCGGATGATACAGCTAATAATCCAAGGGCAAATAACATTGGTTTCGTTTCCGGTTTGGCTAACTCGAAAAGTCTTCGTATATCACCAAACCCGGAGGCTTTGGAATCGTGAGGTGAAAGTTTGGATTGCTCGGACTTCTTCTCTATCTGCCTCAGTATCGATGATTTATGGAAGAATCTCTGTGATGATCTCTGTGATGAAAGCTGAAGTTGACTAACACGAGGATTAACTCGTGGGAACAACCAATGCGAAGCTCTCGCCGTAGTCAACGACCTCGTCAGCGACCTCGTCGACACCCTGGCATACTGGAAGGCAAGCATTATGTTATGTCTTTCGAGTTAATTCATCAAATGGCTTGCGAAATCGCTTTGGGTTTCAAAATCGCTCGTTAAAGGGTGTGCGATGTGTGTGCGCGTAACAATGGATTATGTAATATTCCGAGGTCATTGCTTATGTAATATTCCGAGGTGCTATTTATCTTTATAAAAGACTTACTAATTTAATTTAATACAATTTATAATATACATTTCAAGAGATCTGTGCACTTTCCATCAAAGAGCTCAGGTTTGTATAAGACTCAGCTCTCAATTGAGAAGCCCTTGATTCTCTTCTTTGAGTAGAAGTATATGAAGTTATACTTGGTGATCTAACTCTTTCACTAGTATTTCTTTGTAATCCCATAGATTTATCCTGGATTTGTCTTAATGCATCAGATGATAATCCTGCTGGATAATCATTAACACTGAATGAATATTTTGGTGTGTTTGAATCATATGGACTTGAGGAGCCAGATGTAATAGACATACGTCTTGAGAATGGATGTTCAAATCTTGATTCTTTTTCCACTGAATCTTTTAAATTTCCATATCCACCAAATGTAGAATCACTTAAAAGTAAACTCTTCATCTGTGTATCAAATAATTGTGTAAAAACCGTTTCATCAGATATCAAAAGTGACCAATTATCTTGAACTAAAGATATAGCAATGTTCATGGTTAATAACTTCACTTTTGGTAATGATGGTAAACCAAATAATAAAGAAGAGACATCTCTCTTGTCAGGAATTAATCTCTTTGGTCTACCATATAACTTAAATGCATCATATAGGGGCATCAAAACTCTAATCATCGTTTCATATGCCTTAACACCACCATGTTGTTGTGGTAAAATGTAAAGTGATGTCTTATGTACGGGATAACCCTTTGAAGATTTAACAGAACCAGTGGAACTCACTGATGAACCTCTTCTATGAGTCATAGTTATAGGAGATGATGGTGGTGATGAGATTGGTGAATCATTATTGGAGCCCAAGTTATAAAAGATAAGATCACCTTGTAATTTTATCAAAGCTGAATTATCAATGAGTTCCACAACTGAAGGATAAACTGCATGACAATTATCGACTGATGAAATTGAACAGATCAAATTCTTTTTAACTGTTCTTTGAGATGAATAGAAGTTAACGGTTCCAACTTTCTTATTTGTACCTGGTGAAATTGTCATAAAGCATTTGATCCATTGGGCATTTTTGGAGAATTTAATACTAACCCATTCTTCTTTATTATATTTCAATTCACTCATAACAACGTGAACATCACTCAACTGGGTGGCCTTAGCTGATAATAATGATGCGGTGTAACATAAAGATAATCTTGTATGTTCATATATGGATAGATAAATTGCAGCTAACCAACATTGTAATTCTTCCAAATCTTCAAATTTGATATGATGAGCTGCACGATTAGTAGTTGATAGTACTAATGAAGTGTATCTTTCCTGGACTTGAATAGTGGCCTCAAGAAGATCTAATGTGATTGGTTTCATGGATAATGAAGATAATAACAAAGAAGTTCCTCGAAGTGTTGCTTCTGATGGCTGATAAAACAAATCTTCATCTTCTCGGGAAGTGTTTAATTCAACGTTAACAAGGACTTCACCTTCAGCATAGACTCTTCCGGCTTGACAGTTCAAGAGGGTAACAATGGGATGAAGTTCCTGTGGTAGATCAACTCTTGATAACGAATATTGATCAAAAACGGTATTATTCGAGCTGTTCGAAGGGTTATTTGAAGGTGTATATGAAGATGTTGATGAAGTTTCAGATAATGCTGTAGTATCAACACTTAATGCAGGTGAAGTATTTGATATGGAATCATGGAAAGATGGTTTCTTCTTTAACCTGAAGATGTTTTTAATTGCCATTATTGGTAATAAGTCGTGTGTGTGTATATGTCTTATCTCTTAATGTGTCTCGGTGGTCTCGGGCTCGGGAACAAAAAAAGAAAGAACTTTGTATAAAGAAAGAATAAGCGAATGGAATTAATTAACACAGAAATAATAATAATAATAATAAGAAGAAGAAGAAGAAGAAGAAGAAGAAGAAGGAGAAGAAAAAAAAAACTAAAGAGAATGCAAAGGTTTCCTCGCGCTTCGGTCGGTCCGGAATTCCAAGCCCTCTTTTCATCCCAAAAGGGTAACTTTCCCTTTCACACCTCTGAATCGTCACCAAAACTCTTTACATTAACACGGAAACTTCTCTTTAAAGGTTCACCAATGTCTTCGTTCCCCAATAGTCTCTCCACAGAAGCCAAGTCAAATCGGGTTAACCCGTGGATATGGAATTTGTTAAGAGACGTGAAGAATTGATTCCCGTAGTTATCTTTAACCTTAACGAGTAAAGATTTGATAAGCACAGTTTTAAGCCACTCTGGAACTTGGCAATTTTGAATCTCTTGACCGTTGATATCATATTCACATTCCATCACCTTATGGTATCTTCCCTCGATGGTTTGTGAAGAATCAATCTTATCATCACTTTGTACGTAAACCTCATAACTCTTTGGACATGACGTCATAAGGGCACTACTCATGACTTTTGAATGTTCATATTGAAATTCGTTTATAAAGATAGGTTCAATGAATTTGATACCTAATCTTGCCTCTATTGATGATTTCCAAAAGCCCTGATGATTTGTAAGTACAATAAATGGAGAAGATGAAGATGAATCATCTTCATCTATTTCAATTGAAGTAGGAGCAGAAGAAGAATACCATAACCAATTTTTTTTAGTCTTTGGTTGGAAAGTTTCAGTTGATAAATATTTGATTACTCTAGCACCATTTGAAGATTGAGCATAGTTAACTTTTGATCTCTTTTGATTATCTTTTGGTATTAATCTATTTGGTATTTGATCAACTTGTCCCTTAGTTAATGTCTTGATCTCTTGTATAAGTTTTTTTTTATTCTCTTGAAATTGTAACGTTATCAAATGTAATATTTCATCTTTTTTCATAAATCCAATCTTATTATTAACAATCTCATTGATATAATCTTCAACAAATTTCTCATAATTTAATTTAAATGACCGTTGTAATTCATCACCTTGTAAACAACTATTGATATAATCATGTAAATAACTTTTAAATTCTGGTAAAATCTTAATGTTATTATTTGAATCTAATAAGACTGGTAATTTCTTATCAGAAATGACATTATCCAATTTCAAAGATTCCAATTTTGTTAATAAATCTTGTAATTGATCCATTTTTTTATCAATTTGTTGAAATTTTTGACTCATTTCATCCAATTTCAAATCCAAATAATTACGTAAGTCATAAAATTTCCCCTTATTCTTATCTTTCATATCATTGATTTGCCATTGTAAATTCTGTATTGATTGGGAAATATCACCAAATGATTTGACATTTATGATTTGACTTGAACTTGAATCAGTTCTTAGATGTAATGCAACAAAGAAGATGGGTATAAGTAGAAGGTACCATCTTGCCTTGTAAGCAATGGTTAATATCACTTTGAGTATTCTCTCCAATGTGTGATCAGCATCAGCATCAGCATCAGCATCATACTCAGCATACTCAGCATCACCATCATAGTCAACATCATCAACATCAGCATAACCATCCTCATACTCAGCATCATCAACATACTCAGCATCATTAACATACTCAGCATCATTAACATACTCAGCAGCATCATCAGCATCAGCATCATCGTCAGCATCATCAAAGAGAGTCTCCTTCTCCGAAACCTCAGATGCATCATCCTCTGACGTCTCCTCCATCTCTGATACCTCAACTAACGCGTCAATCTGTTTCAAATCATTCAGTGCTTTCTTTTTATACTGTGCATAGCGATCGTTAAGCACAGCAACGTCTATCTGCGGATAAAGCCGTGTTGACATTCTTCTGCTTCTCGAGCTTTTAAAGTGCTTTTATTTGGGGGAGTTGCAGTTGTTTATTGTTAACGCGTCTTTTTGTTGATCTTAGTCTCTTAAGTCTCTTAGTCTCTTAAGTCTCTTAGTCTCTGAAGTCTCCGGGAGCAGAGAAAAGATCTGGTATGTGCACATCCGTAATGAAGTGGACACAGAGGTATTAGAGCTACAAATGAGACTACAAATGAGACTACAAATGAGACTATGAATTAGACTCTTGACTTTTATTCATTATATTCATTCTCTTTACTCAGAGATTCAGTCTCTTTAGTCTCTAGACTCATTAGATACTCATTAGATACTCTTTAGAAGATCATTAGAGACTCATTAGATACTCATTACAGACTCATTAGAAGATCAGATCAGATCAGAGATTTATAGTAGTTTCTCCAATGATGCAATCTTCTGTCTGACAACTTCAATTGCTTCTTCATTTTTATAACTCTTCACTTTACCATCAATTTCTATCTCAATCTCATCTTGAGGATCAGCTACAGCATGCACCCAAAACTCTCGTCCTTCACCATCAATAGGAGCTAAGACTTGCGTCTTTTCACTAGTAAGAAATTGAAGTAGCGTTTTGTACTCTGATAGCTCCTTTTCCATCTTTTTATTAACCTCTTTATGGCTTTTACTTTAAATGGTATTATGTGAGGGGCTCGCGATTCTCCCTGTGTGTTTTTTTTTAGTCCTTTTTCCCTTTGTACTTTCTCTCTCTCTCTCACGCTTTCTCTTAGTCTCATATTATACAATCAACAATGTTAAGGACTTCTACTCGGCTAGTTCAAGTCTCAAAGACTTCAAGACCGACTCAATCACTGGAACAACTACAACAACTGCCAACCTCAACTGGTGCTGGTCTCTTTGTTGAACACCCAAAGTTTGAACCGTTAGGAACACCTCCAACTTTACTTCAAGTCTCATTACCGGCTTCGAGTGTACTTAATGCTCGTACAAGATCTTTAGTCGCTGCTAATGGTGATGTATCATCTATTTCACAGAGACTAAGCGTCTTGAACCTATGGTCTAGACCCTTGGTTTATAATCAAATCTCTTCAACAAAACCATTATCTCTTTTATTATCAAATGCTAAAGGTTTTGTTAATTTGGAATTGATGACAAATGATCAATGGACAGTGATGAGAACCGATGATATTGCAGGATGGTATGGTAATTTACAAATGTCAAGTCCTTCTGGTTTTACTTCTGGTGTAAAAATCATTGCTAATGGTAAAAGTAATTTGTTATTAACTGGTGATTCACAAGTGTTTACAATTCAATTGGATAAAGAAGAATCGATTAATGTTAATCCAGGTTCAATCATTGCATACACAGGTGATATCATAGGATTCCAAAGGCTTAATACTTTGGAGTTACCAACTTTTGGTATCTCAAATACTATCAAATTATACTATGATCTTACTATGAAGAAGATTAAGGAGATTGGAGAAGTTAAAGAAGTTAAAGCTAAAGAAGTTAAAGAAGCTAAAGTTGAAGAAGTTGAGCAAAAATCGGTTATAAGAGACTGGATCTCTACAAAGATTAACAACATCTTGTATAAGAACAGATTATTCTTAGAAATCAAAGGTCCAGCTACCTTAATTATTCAAAATGATTTCAAATCACCATCTACAACATTCACACAAAAGGATTTATTAGATATTTACAAGTCCATCAAGTAGATAAAAAAAAAAGTTTTATAATATACACATTCAGAGTATCCAACCCATTGCATATCCAATTGTGGCACCCAAATAAGCACCTCCAAGAATTGGTAAAGGCCAATTTTGCCATGGTCTATCCCAATCTAAAGGTATAGCAATAGCACCTAACCATGCACCAATGGCAATTGATGCTAAATATTTATAAAAACATTTGTTAATCTGTGTTAATTTTAAACTTGTAACAACAACAGGATAACATAAAATTGTTAAATGACTTGAAAGTAATAAATTCTCGGTAATAAACGTTGTAAATGGTGCACCAAAGAGTATAAGCAAGATGTAAACCATTGGAACAGATAATGTACAAATTATTAAAGAAATTAAAATCAAACTATAATCACTTGTGACGTTGAATTTGATCAAACGTTGTTTACCTTTACGTGTCTCTATAACACCATTACTAAAGAAGTAACCAAATACCAATTGTGATACAATGGCCAAGTACAAATGAGAGATCAACACTTCTTGTACTTTCTCAGAGGATAAATCAGAATTGAAAATTGAATATACAATCACCAGTAGATGGATGGGGATTAACTTGATGGAGAACCCAACACGATAGGAACCCTCTTCAAGGGATGGAATTGAATGGGAATCTGAAAAGGAAACACTTTTCTTATGAGCTGGACGTTTAGGTGGCATAATGTCCTCTTGTTTTAAAACCCCTCCGCTACTCTTTCTTTCTGCTTTCCTCTATAGGTGACAGTGAAGTTTGTTTCCCGTTTCGAGCGTGTCGATTGAAGGGGGGCGGGTCTGAGGGTTTTTTCAGAGGGATGAGGGGACTAGACTAAAGGGGGAATTTGGGACTAGGAGACTACACCGGGACTATCTTCATTACAAAATCTATTAAGCCATTAAATTTTTATTCTTGTAAAAGCTAAGTGCTAGTTACTCCATCAATGTAATACTCCTTTTTGAGTCCAAAACCTCTTGTTTAACCTCTTGTAAGGCTCTCCATTCAGATCTTCCAAATAGTAAGGCAATCAAACCATCAATTAATCCACTACAGGCAATCAACGTCACTGCAAGAACCCAAAAGATTGAAGACCAAGCTGCAATTAAAGAGGTGAAAGTTGTTGCAATGATTATACCTATTATCAAGAGAATTGATAACCAGAAATGTAAAGATCTCCATTTACTTTGCCAATTACAAGTCTTTTCATAATGTTCAATACAATGTACAAGATTATCATGAGTCATTATTCTTTTGGAAATAACAGAATCTGAGCGTGATAATCTTTGAGTCTTATTTGGTAATACTTCAAGGGTACATGAATATGCAAAATGATCTGAATATGAACCAATTTGAGCTAAAGTTTCTTTGAAATCAACTTTTGCAAAAATTGTTTGTAATTTTTCACCATCAATCAAGGCATAATCAAGACGACAAGCTTCTGTTGGATGACGATCTGATCTCCATGTATTCAATATAGAATCACAAGTTGTACCACCAATTTCTATCTGTTGTTCTGCTGGTAAATTCTTGATATATTCTAAATCCTGGATTCCATTCAATTGTTCCCAACTATCAACTAACCCTGTTTCTAAAGTCAATAACGAATGTGGTAATGATCCTGGTCTTGAATTGAGATCACCAACAATAACAACGGCATAACCTGCCTTGGATAATAAATTTGAAATACGAGAGAAATCCCAAGCTTGACATGCTCTATGACATTCATAAGCTGCATCACCTGTTAAAGAATAAGGAGCATGCATATGAGAATTAAGTATAGCCAATGGTGAAGTATCATCACTTAAAGGTTTTAACAAAGTAACTGCAACGGATTTACCAACATACCAATCACCTCTCCAAAATGCTGATGGTCTACCATTTATAGGAAATCTATAAAGAAATGTTGATTCAATAGGGATCTTCGATAAGATTGCTAAACCAGGACCTGTCAATATACCAGAATAGAAGATACGTCTATATGGGAACCATTGAGAACAAGTCTTTTCCAAATAATCCCAATCTTCTTGAACCCAAACTTCTTGAAGTGCAATCACATCATAAGATTGATGATCTGTGGATATTCTATCAGCAATGGCTCTCAATCTCTCCTTCCTCAGCTTGGAGACATACTTGAGACCCCATGTGTTGAAAGTGAGAAATTTGACTTCTTTAGCCATTTTAAACGGGGTTTTATACTCTCTTTTATATGGTTTAAAGAGGTGAAGAGATGTTTTAAAGGGGGACCCCCCAAAGGGCCGGGAAACCTTTGCCCGATGATAATTGGCAGCTGTCATTTTAACGTGTCAGTAAATCTGCCATTTCACTGAGTGTCAGTAAGTCTGCCATTTCGCGCAGTGTCAATAAAAAAAGAAAACATCAACAAAAACATGTAAACAAATCAACAAATCAAAACGTAAACATTTCCATATTATAAAGGCATATAAAGAATGTCGGTGCAAACGTTTGATAGCGAAGTTGAAGAGCGTCTGCAACGCGTTACACAACGGTTCAATGAGTTCATAGCACAGAAGAAGACTGATGTGATAAAGTCTAAGGAATCATACAAGACACGAATCAAACAATTACATAATGAGCATAGAGAATTGTTAAAGCAATTCAATGATATGTCACAGAGGGAAGTCGAGCTTCAAGCACAGATCAATAAAGAGACTATGGATGCTAATACTTCGGAATCCAGACTGGCGGATTTGAGATTGAAAGAGAAACAGATTGGTGAAGAGAGAAATATCTTGGAGAAACAAGTGATTGAATTGAAAGAACGTGTTGATCAAAGGAGAAATGAATTATCAAAGTCCAAAGAGAATCAACAACGGCAGGCGGAGTTAGATTTACCGGAGACAATAGTTTATGAACAACTTTTAGGTTTCAAAATTGATGGTCTACAAGAAGATCTATTAAGATTTGTCTTTACAAATATCGATTCAAAGAACCCAAAGACAGAATACTCACTTGATCTTGATGTAGGTGAACACTTGTATAAGGTCTTAAACGTGCAACCTTCATTACCAAACGAGGAAGTTACTCAGTTATTGGATAATCTTAACCAGTCAAGAGATTTGACGTTGTTTCTAAAAGGTGTAAGATCAGCTTTTAAGAAGTTGTGAATATGTTTATAGTTTTGTGTGTGTGTTTTTTATTGGGGAAGGCGTTTAGTTATATAAATGGGTAATGTACTGTTTGTTTGTTTTTTTCCTATGTAGAACTATATATGTTTTCAAGTTATATACTGAACTGCTATAGTGTAACATATCTTGGAACTCTGTCAGCAATTTAGTACATGCTAATTAACATGATGTCTCTACTAACAACTATATGGTTGTATTATAACCAACTCATCCTTCAACTTCTATCGTAATGCATCCTTCACTGGAATCCGGAAATTAGCTGCATGAGAAATCTGGAAATACGGCTATAAGCAGTAATATAATTTTGGTGTGCTAAAAATAGTGGATAAATACACGAAAACCCCTGAAATAATACTTTTAGAATGACACAAACCCATTTCACTATGTGAAATGTTAACAACAACCGGTTTTGTGTATTATTTCAGGGGTTTTTGTGTAATTGAAGCCATAAAGACCGTACACAAAAACCCCTGAAATAACACTCTCAGAATAACACAAAACCATTTCACTATGTGAAATGTTAACAAAAACCGGTTTTGTGTATAATTTCTATGGTTTTGTGTACAATCTTTATGATTTCAATTACACCAAAACCCCTAAAATAACACTTTTAGAATGACACAAAACCATTTCACTATGTGAAATGCCAATAAACACCGGTTTTGTGTATAATTTCTATGGTTTTGTATACAATCTTTATGATTTCAATTACACAAAAACCCCTGAAATAACACCTTTAGAATAACACAAAACCATTTCACTATGTGAAATGCCAATAAACACCGGTTTTGTGTACAATATCTTTAGGTTAGTCTCTATGGTTTTGTGTACATTGGTTTTGTGTCATTCCCCATTCATTGGAATGTAAATACAGGGCCTCCCCCCAATTTCCTTTCTTCCATCAGCCACCATCATTTCTTATATCATTGTTGGGATCTCAGCCTTCTTACTGTGGTGCTTTCTTCTTTGGCTTTGATCTCTGGGTATTCTTGTTGAGATTGGTGTTGAGATTGGTGTTGAGATTGGTGTTGTTCATTTGTTCTTATGGATTGGAGATCCTTTGGGTGGTTTTCTTGTTTGTCTGTTGTTTGTTGTGATGTGATTTCTCGGTGGTTTTCTAATTTTGGGTATACTGAAAAGATGTACCATTTTTTTTTCTTTGTGATTATCATTTATGAGGATGGGTGATAATCATTTGGAGATAATTTGGCTTCTTCTATGTATTTTCAAAAGTGGAATTTGTTGATGAGAGTTTTCTCATACTTAAGGTAAGGTGAGGGAACGCTTATTGAACATCCATGAATCTATCACATGAATTAATTGACACTCGGGAAAAACTCTCTGAAGTTCTCTGTCTGTTGAACAGTGACAATGGCAGATCCATTTTTATTGTGAGGATTCGATTGTTTGTTTGTTTTATTGTTTTGGGGGTATATCATTTATGAGGATGGGTGATATACTTTTGATCAATAACAAAACACTCACTTGATGATTTTCAATAAGATTGGTCATGTGCCATTGCTCAGGTTGGTTTGTTTCTTGAATGTATTATTTATGAGGATGGGTAATACTTTTGGGGAAGATACTTATCTTGAGACTTCATGACTACTTTTGGTGCTTATACTCTGGTGAATCATTTATGAGGATGGGTGGTTCAACATTGGATAAGCTCTCATGTTATCAGCAGAGGGGAAGATCTTTCTATTCAAGCAGTTCTTTGTTTTTTTTCAAGATTTTTACTATTTATGAGGATGGATAGTTACTCTTGGAAGATACTCTGTGAATATTCCATCATGAGATGTCGCTTTTTCTCTGGTCTTTGTCTGATTCGGCCTTTGCATTACATTGTATTTTTAATATCTGTTTTCTGTCTGACCGAGGAACTCTTTCTTTTTCTCCCCAAAGAAAGAGTAACTTGTGATGATGGAAATAGTACTATTCTGACTATGGAGTGTGGAGGCTAAGTGAACATGTGGGTTTTCTACCGTGTTCTCTTATCAACTGTTTTCTGTCTGACCGAGGAACTCTTTCTTTTTCTCCCCAAAGAAAGAGTAACTTGTGATGATGGAAATAGTACTATTCTGACTATGGAGTGTGGAGGCTAAGTGAACATGTGGGTTTTCTACCGTGTTCTCTTATCAACTGTTTCCTGTCTGACCGAGGAACTCTTTCTTTTTCTCCCCAAAGAGAGAGTAACTTGTGATGATGGTAACAACATTATTCTGACTATGGAGTGTGGAGGCTTGACCCAAATTTCCAAGTGAAATATGGGTTTTCCTTTGTGGTTTTATCAACTGTTTCCAGTCTGACCTAGGAATTCTTTCTTTTTCTCCCCGAAGAGAGAGTAACTTGTGATGGTGGAAATAGTACTATTTTGACTATGGAGTGTGGAGGCCAAGAGAACATAGGGATTTTCTACTGTGTTCTCTTATCATCTGTTTCCAGTCTGACCGAGGAACTCTTTCTTTTTCTCCCCAAAGAGAGAGTAACTTGTGATGCTGGAGACAACATTATTCTGACTATGGAGTGTGGAGGCTAAGAGAACATATGGGTTTTCTACTATGTTCTCTTATCAACTGTTTCCTGTCTGACCGAGGAACTCTTTCCTTTTCTCCCCGAAGAGAGAGTAACTTGTGATGATGGAAATAGTACTATTCTGACTATGGAGTGTGGAGGTTTAACCCAACTTTCCAAGTGAAATGTGGGTTTTCTTATCAACTGTTTCCAGTCTGACCGGGGAACTCTTTCCTTTTCTCCCCAAAGAGAGAGTAACTTGTGATGCTGGAAATAGTATTATTCTGACTATGGAGTGTGGAGGTTTGACCCAAATTTCCAAGTGAAATATGGGTTTTCTTATCAACTGTTTCCAGTCTGACCGAGGAATTCTTTCTTTTTCTTCCCGAAGAGAGAGTAACTTGTGATGGTGGAAATAGTACTATTTTGACTATGGAGTGTGGAGGCTAAGTGAACATAGGGATTTTCTACTATGTTC